>PVJH01032961.1:0-22064 GCA_004026705.1 Nesogale talazaci | reverse complement strand
TGTGAAAATGTGAAAGTTGAAGAAGGAAGGCCTGAGAAAAATCGATGCATTTGAAGTGTGGCGTTGGCAAAGAATATCAAGAACAAACAAATCTGTACTGAAGACATACATCCAGAGTACTCTTTAGAGGCAGGGAGAGCAAGGTCAATCTCACGTATTTTGAACATGCTGTCAGGAGACACTAGACTCTGGAGAATGACATCATGTTTGGTAAGCATGGTGAGGGAGGAGTGTGGTGAGAAGTTCACACAGTGGCCTCTTGGTCCATGTACAAGCTCCACATCAGCATAATGAAGTGCTCTGGAATTTCCATCCTTCTCAGGCTATCCATAGCTTGTTGTGATTTATGCAGCTGAATTCCTTTGCAGTGTCCATGGAACACAAATGTGTTAGTGTGGGTTGACTAGAGAAACAAATCCAGAAATTCTCATTTGTGTTTAAGAAAGAGCTTCATATAAAGAGTAATTGAATATTTAAAAAAATCCCAGCCCAGTCCAGATCAAGTCCATAAGTACAATATTAGTCTAAAAATTCCTCTTCAGGCTCACGAAGCCATGCATGCTATGATGCAGAATGTAGGAGGATTGCAGGTGAGTGGGTGGAAAGTCTTATAGATCCTGTGGCAATGGAAGCATCTCAGTGCTGGCGTAGGTCTCCATGTGACTCCCCCAGGCCCAGGACTCTGGCTCCATCAGAGTAGTTCCATGTGGCTTGTCAACAGGAATGTCAAGGAGAGAGAGAGAGAGAGAGAGAGAGAGAGAGAGAGAGAGAGAGAGAGAGAGGTAGGTCTGGCTTCCAGTGAGCTATTTATCTCCTTAGTGCCTCCCAATGAGGTCATCCAGCTAAACTGGCTAAACTCTACCCCTTTTACTCTTCATAGTCTCAAGTTGACCGCAGACTATGCAACTACCACAGCAAGTACACATCTTTCTGGTAGTAACTACCACAGCAAGTACACATCTTTCTGGTAGTAACTACCACAGCAAGTACACATCTTTCTGGTAGTAACTACCACCGCAAGTACACATCTTTCTGGTAGTAACTACCACAGCAAGTACACATCTTTCTGGTAGTCTCTGCTTTCAGCCAAGTTCTACCTGCTGCCCCCTTCGGAATCTTTCCTGAACCACTGGCAGCTGCCTGTCAATGTACTGCTGCAACTGTTGGTGGGTGATCTTCAGCAAAATTGTACTTGCAGATGATATTCATGATATTCTTCTCTAATTTGCACATTCTGTTGGATACCTTCCTTTGGAGTGAGTACAAATATGTTTCTCATCTAGACAGGGGGTGTGGCCAACGAGCCACAAGTGTGTGCTTCTGGGGCTTCATTAGCTTGTTGAAATATTGCAACTGGTAACCCATCAATCCTTGGAGCCTTGATTTCGTTAGTGCCTTCAGCGCAGCTTGAATTTCTTCCTTCAGCAACAATCGTTCCTGCTCATGTGCCGTCTCCTGAAAGGGTGGAAGGGTGACTAATCCTTTTTGGTACAGCGACTCTGTATATTCTTTCCATCTTCTTTTGACGCTTTCTACATTATTCAATATCTTGCCCATAGGATATTTCTTCATGGCAAGTCAAGACTAGAATTTTCTCTTCCTTTCTTTTGGTTTAAGATATGCTGAGCGTGTAGTCTTCTCGTTAAAACCACCCTATATATTGGCTCCAAGACTACATCTTTATGGGAGAAGAAGCCTAACCATACTCCTACAGAATGGCTGTAAGTTTGAACCCCTGATCTTATACTTAATAGCCCAATGCCAAATCCACAGCCCCACCAGGGCTCCTTCTGGCTAAGAACACAGCAGTGGAAAACTCTCTCCTTGGAGGGAAGGAAGGACCTAGTTCTGCTTCAGCCAAGAGGCATCCGGGACTACTGAGCATACCCCTTGTCGGGCATCATTGCCGTAATCTCTCTGGCTCTGTTACCGGGACCCTCGCCTGGACTCCACATCCACAGGCAGGACTCGATGGGCCCCAGCCCAGGCTATGTCTTGCCTCCCCAGCAGGGAAACCAAGCCCACTGAGTGTGAGTGGCTGGAAGGCAGCCTATGTTCAGCAGCCACAATTCACACACATAGATCAGGCAGATTTGAAAAGGGCAGATGTCGCCCAGAGTCATTAAAACGCTGCTGTTCATTTAGAGGAGAGGGAAACCAGAAGACTGGGAAGGTCAGGGCCATAGTTTTGTCTGTTTGCAGCAGGGGTGGTGCTCAGCCACAGGCATGGGTCCTACAGGAAGGGGCTTTGCAGCAGTGGTGTGAATCCTGCAGGGGAGAATGGGGCCTTACAGGAGGGGGGTAGAGTCTTATTGTGAGGGTCCTGCAGGAGAGGTAGGTCCTGCAGCAGGGAAGGATGGGTCTTGTAGGAGGGGTGGAATTCAGTAGGAGGGGTGGAGTCCTGCAGGAGGGGGTGGAGTCCTGTAGGAGGGGTGGAGTCCCACTTTCCATTGTATCTCAGTTTCTCAGACTTGTGCCACTGGGCTGTTGAAGAGGTCAAATGACGTGAGCCATATTGCAGAAAGGGCTCCTGGAGGCTGGCAATGATGCAGCTGCCCCTGGGGCAGTGGATATTGGCATAGGCACTGGGGGCCAGCCTGCTGCCACCACCACTGCCTTCCCGAGGCTGGGGGTGGCCTGAGAGGGTTTGTCTGGATGTTCTCCAAAGTCCTTCCCAGCTCTGTGGGATGGATTCCACACCCAGAATGAGTATTCTCCTTTATTTAGCTAAAATTAGCCTTTCTTAGACTCTCTTGCTCCTACCCAAAATATCCCCAAAGGCAGAGAAGCAGGAAACATGTCCCCTCTAGGAGGTGGGGTGTGGAGAGGGAAGAGCCCATAGCAGCCCACTGGCAAAGCATGACATTTCTTTAAAGGTTTTTATTTCATCTGAAAAATTCATGTATATTTAGCATTCTAATAATATAACTATGTCTTCAGATAAAATAATGCTTTTTCCTCCCCAACTTTCTGAACAAATCTCACCCTCGGGGAAAATGCTGTCTGTCTGGCCGTTAGCGTTGTGCTTCTTTGGAGTGCTTGTGTGAACCCCGGTTCCAGGCGGTTAGGGTGGGTTCCTGGCCTAGGTGGTTCTCTCAGGGAACAAATGCATGCGCAGGCCTCAAGACCTGCTTTCGTAGCTCTCCTGCACCAAGTATAATATTTCCCTCCAAAGATGTCCAGGTTCTAGTCCCCAAAGCCTATGCGTATATGAGGTCACATAGCTTCACAAGGGGGCTGTGAAGACTGCAGATGGGTGAAGGATGCTGATTCATCGACATGCTTTCAGGAGCAATCGGTCCCTGGAGAAGGACCTCATGCTTGGTAAAGGACAGGAGCAGTGAGACAGAGGCAGGTCCTGGAGAAGACGGATTGACCCCGTGGCTACCAAGGGCTCGAACATAAGAACCATTCTGGGGGTGGCACGGGACCGAGCAGGGATTCCCCGTGTCGCACACAGGATTGCCAGAGCTAACTCGATGACACTTTACAACAGCAGCAAGGCAGCTGACCAGGCTCCCCAGTGGTCAACTGCTACCTGGAAGGACCACGGTTCGAACCCACTAGCTGCCAGGGAGAAAGATGCAGCAGGCTGCTTCCATAAAGTTTGTAACCCTTGTCAAGCCTACGGGGCTGGGGAGCAAGGGCTATCTTGCTGGCATCAGCTGTCTCTTGGCTGAGAGCAGGGAATACCGGACAATGTTTACTTGTGTTTTATGGATGATGCAAAAGCATCCGACTGTGTCGATCACAGCACACTATGGATAGCCTTGAGAAGAAGGGGGATTCCAGAAGACTTCATTGTGCTACCGTGGAACCTGTCCATGGAAGGAGCTAGCGGCAAACTGAACGAGACAAGTGCATGGTTCAAGCTCAGGAAAGGCGTGTCTCCTGCTTGTACCCTCTTTTTTTTTTTTTTGGCATCACTGTCCTCTGGTCGTCGTGGGAGCTACCCAGCCTTGCTCCTGGAGAGCCACTGCTGGATTTGAACCGCCAAGCCCGTGGGCCGCAGTCCTGCACTCAACCATTGCACCACCGGGACTCAGCCTTGCATCCTCTTACTACACTTTTTTCTATGCTGAGCAAATCTTCGGAGAGGCTGGACTTCATGAGGAAGAGCACAACGCTGGGCTCGGAGAAAGGCTGATTAATAACAAACTGCAGTGTGCCGATGACACACCCGTGCTTGCTGCAAGGGAGGAGGACACGAATCCCTGCCGGTGAGGTCAAGGATTGCAACCGTCAGTCTGTTTTCCAACTCAACCTGAAGAAAACCCCAACTCCTCACAACGGGACCAATAGGTGACAGCGTGCTAACGACTGATAAAGAGGAAAGATTGAGGTTGCCAAGGGTTTCCTCTTGCTTTCATGCACGGTCCATGTTGGAAGCAGCAATCTAGAGACCAAAGGACACATTGCTTTGCGTACAGTGCCTCTGCTGCACAAGACCTCAGTAAAACGTCGAAAAGCAAGGACGGCACTTTGAGAACGAAGGTGAGTTGGACCCAATCACTTCCTATGCATGTGAAAGTGGGACATTGAATAAGGAAGACCGAGGAAGAATCGATGCACTTGCGTTTCAGTGAAGCATGTGGAGAGTACCATGGACAGCTCAAGAACAAGCAAAAATGCGTCTTGAAAGAAGCACAGCCAGCGGGATCTTTAGGAGCAAGGATGGTGATGTTTGCGCTCCTGCCCTTGGACATAGTATCAGAGGAGACCTTGCTTGATAAAGTAGAGGGGCAGCAAGAAAAAGAAAGCCCCTCAACAAGAAGGATTGACCCCATGGCTGTGAGGCTGGGCTTGACTGTAGCAATAACTGGGAGAATGGCACAGGAGCGGCAGCGTTTCTTCCTGCTGTGCACAAGGTCACCCTGAGTCGGGCCTGACCACACGGCCCCTCACGACAACAGCAGACTCTATGGTGCAGATCAGCTCTGTCTTCCAGATCACTGTGAGTTCGACTGGACTTGTGGGCAGTGGGCTAATTGCTGACCCTTGAGCAGAGGGACAATCCTGGATGACACAGGTGCCTTCAAGGTGTTCAGGATGGTCTTTAGAAGAGGAAGAGGGCTGAGGCCTGTGAGAGCATTGCCATGTGAGGAAGAGCTGACTGGGTATTGCTGGCTTTGAAGATGGGAGGGGACCACCGGCCCAGGAACACAGGCAACCTCTAGAACATTGGTTCTCAAACTTGTTTGGCCCCTTTTTTCTGAAAACACACTACTCAGTGCCCCTCCGGCAATTGAAAATGTGTGCATCCTAATTGCTGATCCAGGATAGAGCATAGGTGTCTGCTTTTGTAGTTCCCTGGGGGCATTCCAGGGCCTGCAACAGGTGGTCTCACTTGCTCTGGGAAACTAACTTCTAGAGTCTAGAAGCTGGAACAGACAAAACAAAACAGATTTTCCCTTAGAGGCTGCAGAAAGGATACCCTGGAGACCCAACCAGACTTCCAGCCTCCAGCCCTACAAGAGATGTAACCCCCTCCGGTTGTTTCTGGCCACTTGGTCGGTGGCCATTTGTTTCAGCAACCACCAGAAAGGAACATACTTCTCTCCCAATAGCATGGGCCTTAAGGTCAGGCAGGCCCTGACCTGAGAATGATTGAGCCTCTGTCGGTTTTCTGCTGGGATCCAGGTAACTTTCTCTGGTTGGGAACCACCTGAGTGCTTTTTCTGTTCAAAGCTGGCCCTTCGATGTGACACCTGAGACATAACGATGCCCATTACACTTGGTGGAGAGGTGGGCTGTTTTTGTGAATCACTCAGAAAGCGCAACCTATCTAGGTAATCAGAGGCCCATTTTCCTTTCTAGATTAGGAAGACCGGGCTGGATGCTGGGGGTCTGTGTGGCACCTCACTGAAGCGCAAACATTACACAGATATAAAACATGAACACGGCAGCCTGGCTGAGCCTGGTGTGTGTATGAGAATCATTTTATTTTTTCCTTATCACCTGTGATGCATGGAGTCATGCCCTCATGAAAAAGATATGTTGACATAAGACTCCCCCTTTGTACTGTGGAGGGGACCCCGTTTGGACATGCGGCCCTGGAAGTTGTTAGGAGGAGGTCACAGAGAACCGATTCAAGTTAACATGGACGCAAACAGAACGAGGATGGGTCCTCATTCATGAGGTCACACAGTGCTAGAGTGGGTGCTGTCCTATGTAATAGGGACGAGACCCAGAAGGATCAAAGTCATGCAGTCATGAAGTCATGCAGCCAGGGAGCCGCCACAAGCTGGGAGATCAGAAAGGCTGTTTCTCTAGAACAGGGAGGGAAACAGAGGCCGGTCGGCTGGATAAGACCTGCAAAATCACACAGTTCTGCTAACATCACACGCCTCCCAAAGAGCAGCAGTCCCAGCCATTGCACTGGGCGCGAGGGAAGGAAATGTGGGACCCAACACAGCAGACTGACTTTTAAGTTGACAATGTGATGTGGCCCAAATCATGTTATAAATATCTAAATGGCCCTCGTCAGGAATAAGGCTCCTCACCCCTGCGCGAGGGCTTTCAGAGAGAACATGGATCTGCTGACCCCTGCCTTTGGTCTGTCAGTCTCCAAAAGTGTGAGATAATGTGTCTTTTTTTTTTCCTGATAGGCTCTTCACGTTGCGGGACATTTTTGGGGGCAGACATAGGAAACCGATCCCTTCCCCTTCTTGGTTTAGGGTCAAAAGCTCAGAAAGAGGTCATTCTTGAGGGCTGGGGATGTGGGTGGTGACAGGCAATGTCCAGAGGCCATGAAGAGACTCAACAAATGAGAGAGGACCTCAGGGTGGGGGGACAAGGGAGTAAGAGGCAGTCTTAGGAGCTTCTGGGCTGAGATTTACCAACCCAGTATCAGCAACTTAGCAGTCACAGGACTGAGCATATCATTAAGCTTCCTTACGCTTCAGTTTCTGGATGGGTACAGGGGCAAATAATAGGACCTGCCTTAGAGAACAGGTGGTGAAGTTTTTACTGTAAAGGGTAAGGGTAAGGAATCTAGGTTCATGGGACATACGATCTCTGCTGCAACACCTCAGTTCTGCCATTGGAACATGAAGGCAGCCCCCAACCATGGTCACACTGCTCTGTTCCAGTACAAGCTGACTCATGGAAAGAAGCAAGAAGCCCGATTTGGCCCACGGAGCATAGTTGGCCAACCCCCATTAGAGAGCCAAGGAGCCTAGGGGCAAACTATGGCTTGCACTCTACTGCGAACCTAAAGGCCCTGGCTGGCTCTGTGGCAGAAAGGACTGGGGGAAGCCTCTCCATAAAGGTTACTGTCAAGGGAATCTGGTGAAACAGTTCCACCCGGGAACCCATGAAGCTGTGATGACCCGGACTCAGTTCAATAACCATGTTTGTTGCTGCTGCTGCTGCTTATTCAAGAGAGGTTGAGTGCTGAAAAGTGCCATCCCTGTTGTGCTCGTGGTGAGGGCAGAGGAAGAGGCTCTGGAAAGCCGGGGAGAGAGAGAACGGGCCCGAGTGACCACGTGGCTTCCACAGCATTGATGAGAGTATTGATGGGGTGAGGCTTGGTAAATCCACCAGCAACATGGTAGCTCTGTGGGGGGTGGGGAGACCAGGGCCCTGAGCACTCAACTGAATGTCCCCCAATCTCTTGGATTTGATAACTATCCCTAAAGCTTGACATTTAGAAGTTTACTTTGTTATTATTTTCAGACATCGATAGGAAAAAAACAACAACAACAACCACAGGGTGTTCACTGTTGTTTTCTTCTCCTTAAGGCCCACAAGTTGATTACGCAGTGCTTTCTCGACTGTGACATCATCGTAGCTACTGGTTTAGTCAATCCCGTTCCCAGCATGTCATAATCACCACCACAGTCCTGCCCTGGGAATGTCCCAACCTGCCTGTCACTGAGGAAGACTTTGAAACAGGGCCCGCTTGAATAGAAAGTCCCTGTTCTTTGCACCAAGATCTTTAGCTCGGTGTCTGGATTGAATCGAGGCCATGACCCCTGACACGCCCATTCGAGAAGTAAGTAAGGCTCTGCGGATGTCCCATAGCTGAACGCCGGGACACCCCCACATGCACGCCCAGAGGAGGAGCTGCTCTGAGGGATGGCGGAGGGCAACGGCAGAGAGCAGAGAGGAATCGAAACGTGGTGTGCTCCCCCCAGGCCCAGTGCTTTGGGACTGCACTGAGGATGTGCCCAAGGGTGGACTCTGTCTCCAGCTGTCCCCACCCCCACCCCCAGGCCAGCATGGCCCAATAAAGCCTTAAATCCCTCGGACTGGCATGGGCCCAGAGTGGGTGTAAGAGATGCCAGGACTCTACCCCACAGTGATGGCTTTATTTTCAGACTTTGTTCGATGACAGTTGATACGTATCTGTTAAATCAGCCTTATTCATGTCGTTGCTCCATTTCTCTAGGTTTGAACTTTTTTTTTTTTTTTTAATTTCTGCCAGGGTGATTGGTGCAAGACTGAGAGAGGGAGATGTTTTATCTCCCAAGACTATTGTGCTTCTATCAGTTCCTCTGTGTGTTGATAACAGGCTTCTTGTTCTCCGTTTCAGTAAGATGTCATTGAGAGGGGTGATAGTCCACCAGCGTCCTACTCTCTCGGTGAGTTGGACTCTTATCTATGAAAATGACCCTCCTCCATCCTGCTGAACATCTTTGCCGTGGATTTGCGGTGAGCTGAGTAATATTGCAAGGCTAAAGTGACCAGATTTTAACATTGGTAAAGCGGGACACCACTGACTGGGTTGGGGTAGGGGATATTCCCTTCCCATCGTCCTGCCATTCCCTAGCTTGTCCTGCATTCTTTCCAAAATTTGGGACTTTTTAAAAATGCTGCAGGACGCGGGAAAAATAGTTTAAAATCGGGACTGTCCTGCCAAAAGTGGGACATCTGGTCACTTTATGCAAGGCTTACTTGGCAAATAAGCGGTTATTTTACCATTCTGGGTCACCTGGTTTGCCTAGTATATGCAATCAAAAAAAAAAATCACCCCAATCTGAACATCTTTGCCCTCCCACCGTGGGTATGACCTCTTTGGAGACGCTCTAGCACTCAGGTCGGCAGTTTAAATCTACCAGCTTCTTCCTCTGTGGGAGAAAGGTGTGCTGGGCCCGGCAGCTTCCGTAGAGAAGCCCTTCCCTCGAGTCCAACCCGCCGGGAGCCTGGAGAGGGCGTTTGGTTGCTGAGACCGTAGATCTGACAGAAGCAGACAGTCTCATCTTTCTCCAGGCTGTGGGCGGTGCGTTTGAATTTCTGGCCCTGCAGGCAGTTGCCCAATGCCTGACCCAAAGCACCACCAGGGCCTGAGGAAGCATGAAGGGCAGTTGTCCTCTGCCCGATGGGGTCTGTACAGGCCAGAGCCAGCTTTGAAGCAGTGGGTTTGGACTTCTGGTTGACCCTATTTGGAGCTTTGGTCAGAATCATTCTGTTTGGAAGACTCTCCTCTCGGCGCCACGGAGCTCCGAGTCTGCCATTAATGTGTCAAGGGACCCTTTAGTTTCTATAGCTCACGTGATAAACGTCATGGTCTAGTTTGAGATAAAAACCCAGGGGTGGACACCCACTTCTCCCTCCATTTAGCTCAGACTACCACACCTCACTCACGACTCTGACCCTGTCGGCTCTTGCCCCATCCGCTCTCCAGCTTTGCTCGCCCTTGCTCTCAGACGGCTGGCTGAGGACTTCCGGGACCAACTTCACGAAGGGCACGTGGCTGGGACAGCTTGTGAGCCCCACACGTGGCAGAGCGTCTCTTGCCTGCTTCGATGACATCATAGTAGAAGGGCCTGGTTTTGTGCCTTGGGGGGACATTTACTTGATTCCTCCAGGCCTCAAGCTGTGTACCGCTTCCCCTTTTTTTTATGCCTGGATCTTTGGCCAAGAAGTGTCCCAGGATGGCCTTTTCCCAATGATTTTTGTGACAGCAGAGAAAGCCCAGTTAGCCTTTGGACATGGTGGGTCTGGCCACATGAAGTGGTTGCATAAGCTGCTACACTGTAGTCAAATGCTGGCAGTTTTGAACGGCTGGATTCACTTGGCTTCTCTTTTTTTTTTTTTTTTTAATTGGGCACTAGTTTTTGACTGATAGAGAAATGGCAAGCATTGTTCAGAGAGTTCTCCTATGCCCCACGTCCCTGAATTCGCTGCATTGGTGGGTTGGTAATCATCCCCACACCCCAAATGGACAGGGAGTCGTGATGTGCAGGCCACGCTTCCTCACTCTTTCCTCTGGCCAGCGTGACTGTCGTATGCTCTGTGGGCATGTCTCCGGATACTCCAAGGGGCTTTGCTCTTTTTACACGACCTTGACAGTTTGGAGGTGTGTGGTTGGGCACCTGCTGAGTGTCCCTCAGTTGGGATTTGCCTGCTGGCTTTCTCCTGATGGGATTGGAGTTTCTGTGTTTTCAGAAGGAAGGCCACAGAGGTCAAGCCCATTTTCATCACCTTGGGAGCACTCACTGTCAGCACAAACCGTTCACCTTGAGCTGCTGGCTGACACCCCACTGGCCGCATTCTCCTCTGAGAAGGAGCTTCTTTCCCTCCCTCTTCCCGTCCTGTGAGGGGGATCTAGCTGCACACATCATGAGGAACTGGGTTCCAGAGACTCCTCTAGGGTTTCCCAGTGGCTTAGCCATGTTGATTTAAATCAGTAGGGTGGAGGATACATACGAATGTGATCCTTGGGGTTCCAGCCCAAGGATACCACTTTCTAGTGTATGGCTGGGATTTGTCCAGGCTTGGCCCCTGGTGCTCCTTCCATTGGCTCCTGTGTCCCTGCAGTTTTCTGAAAACACATCCTTGCTTCCGGATCCCACAAGGTGCTCCAGGCTCAATGTTCACCCTTGCGTCCGGAGTCATAGAACCAGTCATTTCTCCAGGGATCCCTGCTTCCTGTGTTGGAAACCTAGAGCTGGAGGCTGGGGAGCTCAGTGCTGCTGGAGTGACTATGGGTTTGCTTCGAATCTTGGTTCCCTTCGGATTTCCCTGTTGGGTCACCCTTCTCCAGCCCCCCCTGGATGATCTTTCAGCTCTTTGGGAAGCATGGCCAGTTTGTCCCCCACATTCCCATGGCCCTTGGCCTAGGCCTTTACCTGCTTTGGATTCATGCCCAGTAGACAATCACCACTTCAATCCCCCATCCGCCTCCCTGTCCTCTGAGCACACACCCTTCTCCAGGTTCTCCCCAGAGAGAGCGGAAGTTTGCTTTTCTCTGGACGCTCCGGAAGGGCCTGCCTTCCCGAGTCCTTGAGTCCTTTGAGCTGTGGCTCCTCTGCGGGCCTGTCTGGCCAGGCTGGCAGCGCAGTCTCCCGAGCTCCGGATCTGCCTGGAAGTTCTGGGCAACCAAACCAGCACAAAGATCAACGGCGCCTCTGCCTCCCGGGGAGGAGATAGGAGAGAAACTGACCCATGAGTCAGCGGAGCCGACTCCCAGCCCATCCACAGGGTGAAGGGAATGGGACACACGAGGGGCAAAGGGAGCGGGGGCGGGGAGTTCCATGTTAAATGAGGGGTGCGTGACAGGCCACCCTGAACCGGGAAGACGGAGGAAAGAACTAAGACAGAGAAGGAGCCAGGGGCGGGGCCGGGGGATGAAGGGATGGCGCCGAGGGATGAACATTCTGTTTTTCCCAAGAGGCTGAGCATCGGCCCTGCTCCCTGCTCAGAAGTGCGGGTGGCGGGGGAGAGTGTAGGAACATGCTTCCCCCACCTTCCGGCTGGGTTATTTGGGGGTGAGTTCCTCAAGTCCCCCGTCTGTGAAATGGGGGTGTAAGAGTCTCCTGCTCCAAGGGCTCCGGGGAGGTCGGGCAAGGCAGTTGCCATTCCCACCGTCGTCAGTATGACTCCCGCCGCTGCTGCTGTAGCATTCCCGTTCCTATGGCGTGCTGACTTTCCTCCAGGGCCCCTGTGCTGCACACAATGGCTCTCTGGACTTGGAAGCAGCAGGAAGAGCCCCACGGGGCGTTGGGGCACAGGAAGCTGTTTCACGTGCTTGCCCAGGGGAGAGATGGCGTGTGCACGCGCGCACGTGTGTGGCAACAACGTCTCACCAGCCCGCCTTTCCCCCACCCCCAGCCCCAGCCCTGCTGAAACCTCCAGCCCCAACACAGCGGCCTTCCTGGCCACCATCTCTCAGGACATGCAGCCTGAGGCTGCGCTCTGCTGCGTGGCAGACCCAGCCCAACCCAGGGTCTGTGCCCTCTTCCCTCCCTGTGCCCATGCCTGTGGCGGTTCTCTGGGCGGCCGCGCTGATGGAGCGCGCCACACGCACAATGCAGAAGGCACTCGGCGTTGGTTGCTTTGCCTCCTTTCTCCCACCCAGCCTGGGACCCTCAGGCTCCTCTTCTGGGACTGGGGGCTAGGATGGCAAATGTCTAAATGACCACAGGGATGGTCTAGGACTCAGACTCCCAGACTGAAGAGACACAGTAGCAGTTGGTGTCTAGAGAGGGAAGGTCAGTTTGCTCAGCTCTGAGTCTGTTGTTGTTTACACTGCCCAGCAGTTTCCCCTCCTGTCCCTGCCTCTGGGATCAAAGGCCACATTAACTCGCCCTTCAAAGCTGGTGGACCCTGGCTCTGTCTCCAGCCTCAGCATCCTCTCCTTCCCAGTCTCCAGGAACAGACTGCTGTACCCTTTGAGCCTTCCCACTCTCCAGTGGACTTGCAGACCCAGTCCCTGCCTGTTCCCCGAGGGCCCCCCAACACCAGGTGTGGCTTCTTCAGAGCCTCAGCTGAAACCCTCTCTCTTTGCCCAGTGGGGTGAATCACGTCCTCCCTTCTATTCCAGGGTCCCCAGAGGTGTCTGTCTTCCTCACTCCTCAGGGCACATAATAGTGTCTGGGAGACCTGGAGGATCCATCCCAAAAGAGATGTCGGTGCACATTTGCTGAGAACTAGAGACCTGTTTACAATAAGGGGAACTTCGGAATGACCCTTTCTGTCCTTCAGTGAGGGTCAGCAGGCAGGGGTCAGGACACGGGCCTTTGGGCTTCTCCCTCTCAGAATCTTTTCAGAGCAGAGATGTTGATGGCTGGTGCCCTGCCCGCCACACAGGCTGCTGGGAGGGAAAAGACTGCTGTGTGAGTCCCAGGTTGTTGGACAGCTAGCACTTGGGCTTTGGGCCAGGGCTGTACCAGAAATCAGGAAGAGCCAGGCACCTTCCCTACGGGGAAGATGCCACAGACAAAAGACAATGGTGCCAACTTCAAATCCGTCCTGGCACAGTGCTGGGGGGTTCTCAGGAGAGTTTGTGCCCCCACCCGCTGACTCCCTGAGCCCAGGGCACGCACCTTCAGCTTTTTGACACTGGTGCATGGGTCGTTGGAGAAGCTCTCCGTGTCTGAAATCTCGATGTCCTCGCCGTACAGCACCCCCGTCAGATCGTTCCTCACCTGCAAGGAGAAAAAGCACAAGATGAGTGTGCAGGTGGCTACGGGGTCCATCCGAGCGAGGTGATTCCAAACCCCTTTCCTGGGCGTCCCCACAACAGAGAAGCATTATTGAGATTTCCTCATTGCAGCCAGTCTCCCCCCTTCCCCATGCACCCCTGCCCTTGGAACCTGGGCACTAAGAGACCGCAGAGGCACAGGGTAGGACCCTGGCTGCTCGGAATTCTGTAATGCATGGGCGGTGAACATGGGGGGCTGGTGCTTGGCGTGGGAGTCCAGCCCTGCCACCCGCTTACTCATGAGAGTGAATGCTTTGTGGGACCCTTCCTCTTGGGAGACCTCACCTTCTTCCCCTCTTGTCTCAACCGTGGTGAACCCTGTGAGCCTGGGCCCACTTGTCTCAGAGATGCAGGATACTCATGAAGAAGCCATGCCACAGACAGACGGGGAGTAGAGGGAGACCCTCGTGGGCATGGCTTGTTTCCTTCAGAGCACTGGAGGCGTGGACAGAGCACAATATGAACACGTATTACGCACATCCAAATGGTGGTTGTGGCAGTCATTGTGTCAATTTCATGATTGGGACTCTAGGGGTGGAGTCTAGCCTGTCAATCTGGAGATAGCCAATGAGGCCTCTGTGTGAGCATGGCTTTCTCCAGAGATTTCTGGGAAATCTCGCGGTATTTCCCAATTAGAGAAGAGAAACTTGACGCTCAGTCTCTTTGAGTCGGTCTACTGACAAGTCAAGATGGCGGCATGCTGATCAATCCTGATTCCTGGAGAATGGAGGAGCCGGAGAGGAGGCCACATGGGCTTAGCCTGATGGAACCAAACCTCTGGGGCTGGAAAAGCCACAGAGAGACCCCTGTCAGGGCTGAGATGCTTCCACTGCCAGTGGATACTACTGATGGACCCTGAACCCTGGAAACAAGGAGCCATGGGGAGACCCTTGCCAGCACCAGGACGCCTCTACTGCACATTGCTTCGTGAGTCAGAAGGAGACTTTAGAGCCTGGTATCGGGCATATGGGCTAATATCGGACTTTTGACTTTGGACTGGACTGGGTTGGGATGCTTTCTCAATGTGCCCTTCCTCTTGTATATCCATATGCGTGTCTATGAATTTGTTTCTCGAGTGTACCTGGACTAACACAGTGGTCCATCGCACTTTGCTCTTGCTGTCTGCACCTTTTTTTCCCCACCCCACCCCCTTGGGAAGTTCAAAACACTTCAGGATAAATGGTTCTTATGCTTGCTTATTTTCTTGTCTTTTTTAAAAAAAATATCATTCTATTGGGGGCTTGTACAACTCATCACAATCCATACATAAGTCCATTTTGTGTCAAGCACATTTGTACATCCGTGTCCCTCACAATTCTCAAAACATTTGCTTTCTACTTAAACCCTTGGTATTAGCTACTCATTTTTCCCGTCCCTCCCTAATCCCCCTCCCTCATGAACCCTCGGTAATTTATAAATTATTATTACTTTGTCATATCTCACACTGTCTAATGTCTCCCTTCACCCACTTCCTCGTTGTCCGTACCCCACGGGAGAGGTTATATGTAGATCCTTATAATCGGTTCCCCTTTTCTACCCCACCTTCCCTCCACCTTCCCAGTATCACCACTCTCACCACGGTCCAGAGGGGTTCATCTGTCCTATTTCTCTGTATTTCCGGTTCCTATCTGTACCAGGGTACCTGGTCTGGTTAGCCAGATTTGTAAGGTAGAATTGGGATCATGATAATGGGGGTGGGGGGGAGGAAGCATTGAAGAACTAGAGGAAAGTTGTATGCTTCATCATTGCTACCCTGCAACCTGACTGACTCATGTCTCTTCCCTGCGACCCCTCGGAAAGGGGAAGCCCGTTACCTACAGATGGGTTTTGGGTCACCCCCAGAGTGAATCTTGCCCATGGCTGAGATTTGAGGAAAGATTGATTAGTTGATTGAAAAAGTGCTGATTTGGCATGACCCTTGATTTCGGCCCCCTCAATTCTTCTCCGGATGTTGGTGGGGTCCCCTGGCTGGTCTTCTGAGCATGTGGTGGAACGATAGCAGTAATTTCAACACCAAAAATCTGCCAATGAGCCCAGCCTGGTGATGGCAATGCAGTGGCACACACAGACAGGCCCTGGGCCTTCTTTACACGGGCCACTACCCCACCGCCCTACGTCCACCAGGAACTCATGGGTTGTTCAAAGCCTTAAGAAGACACTGGAGATGATGAATGGCTTTTAAGAACCCTGAAGTCCAGACAGACAGGCTTAAAAGCTTAATGTCCACACGAGGGCTGTGTGGAATTATCCCAGGCAGCTCTCAGGCATGTGTAGAGAGTGGGCAGGTGCAGGGCACCAGAACGACACACAAAGGAGAACAAAGCATCAGGGCAGAGGGGCTCTCACCCTGCCCTCCTTCCACAGAGGAGACAGTGAGGTGGGACACCCCGTCCGAGTTCTCTCCATGTTTCTGAGCGAGCTTGGATCCTGCCGGATGTGACTGGGACCCGTGAGGCGGGCAGGGTCAGAACAGATGGCGGGTGCAACCTGCCACTCCAGGCCTAATGTTCAGGCACCAAGGCCTCTTTGCTTACCCTGAGTATTTTCTGTTTCAGAACGCAAACAGAGGAAACTGGTGCTAAGGGCTATTCGACAATAACGTACGTATTGGCAAGAGTGCAGGGGATTGATCTTTCTCTGTAGGGAACACAGAAACAAAAGTTGGCGTCCATTCTCTAGATAGGAGGACCGTGGAGGGGGCTGGCCAAAGACTGACCAAGGGGTATCTGCAAACACCATTTTGTCTTTCTTAACGGGGTGCAACTCTTGTTGGATGCAGCCACCCTTTAGTTTGCTCAAAAGGAACCTTCTGCTAAAGTGAATCTTATTTCCTTTCCCCCCTTTGTTAGAGACGTGGAGATGCCTTGGTTTTCTGGAAAGGCGGAGCCCTGCCTCCCCAGAAAGTTCAGTACACACACAGTACAGAGTTCCCAAGTGGCTCAGGTGGTGAGCACGGCTGTTCTGCTAACCTCGGGTTCTGGAGGTTCAAGTCCACCCGAAGTGCTTGCTGATTATTTCCTGACCATCAGCCACTAAACCCCCCTCTGGAGGACGGCTCTATGTGGACACACTCAGTCGTCAGAAGTCAGAATGGACGCGGTGGGCATCGGTTTTGTTATTGGCGTGTTCTGGCTCATGACACGGATCACAGTGGAGCACAGCCTGCTTCTTTCCTGCCCTCATCCTGGCTTACTGGAGGATAACAGATATGTGAGGGAACTTCAACACGTTCGTGGAAAATTCCATGCTCTTTCATTTCATTTTTTAGAAATGATTTTATTGGGGGCTCACACAACTCTCATCGCAATCTGTACATCCATCCATTGTATGCAAAGCACATTTGTACATTTGTTGCCATCATTCTTCTCAAAACATTTTCTTTTCTATTTAAGCCCTTGGTATTAGCTCCTCCTTTTCCCACTCCCACATAGGCCCTTGATCACTTATAAATTATTATTATTTTGTCATATTGCACACTGCCTGGTGTCTCACCTTGCCCACTTCCTTGCTGTATCCCAAGGTGGAAGTTATATGTAGATTCCTTTAATTGGTTTCCCCTTTCTGCCCTACCTTCCGTCTACTGTCCTGGTCTCACCACTCTCACTACTGGTCTTAAAGGGATCATCTGTCCTGGAATCCCCATGTTTCCGGTTACTATCTGTACCAGTGTACATCTGTAACCAGATTTGTGACTTGTTTGGAGGTTCTAGGAGGGGAATGCAGCTACTTGTATACTCTTGACCGAAGGACGGTCTTCCTTCTATCGGGGAAGGTTGTCCTCTTCAACTGAGCATGTAGCTTCAGGAGGGACGCACATGGAGCGGTAAGGGAGGAAGGGGACACCCGCCTAGCCAGCCAGATCAGCCAAATCAACCCTGGTGATCAATTGGGTGACAGATGTTGCAGCCAGATCACCCTCACATCTGGTCTAACCAGATTTGTAAGACAGAATTCAGATCATGATAGCGGGAGGGAGGAAGCATTTAAGAACTAGAGGAAAGTTGCATATTTCATCATTGCTACACTGTGCTCTGACTGGCTTGTCTCTGATGTTGCTTCATCTGCAGATGGGCTTTGGGTCCCCAATCTGCACTCCCCATCATTTAATTTTTAGTTCTTTGATGCCTGATCCCTGATCCCTTTGAAATCTCATAGTCACACAGGCTGGTGTGCTTCTTCCATGTGGGTTTTGTTGCTTCTGAACTAGATGACCGCTTGTTTATCTTCAAGTCTTTAAGACCCCAGATGCTATATCTTTTGGTAGCCAGGCACCATCAGCTTTCTTCACCACATTTGCTTATGCACACATTTGTCTTCAGTGATAATATCAGGAAGGTGGGCACATAATGGTATGTTATTTGTTCTTTGATGACTGCTAACTGATTCCATTGATCCCTTGTGGTCACACAGGCTGGTGAGCTTCTTCCATGTGGATTTTGTTGCTTCTGAGCTAGATGTCTGTTTGTTCACTTTCAAGCCTTTAAGACCCCAGATGCTATATCTTTGAGAGCTGGGCACCATCAGTTTTCTTCACCACTTTTGCTTGTGCACACATTTGTTTTCAGTGCTTGTGTCAGGAAGGTGAGCATCAAGGAACACCAATTTAATAGAACAAAGTGGTCTTGCATTGAGGAAATACTTGAGTGGAGGCTCAATGTCCATCTGGTGCATTAATGCTAACCCTATAAATATATGCATGTAGATCTATTTCCCCATCATCATATATAAATATATTCATCTATGTTTATACCTGTATTTAGACCTCTGCAGATGTCCTTTGCCTCCCAGTTCCATCTTCTCTTGCCTTCTACCTTCCTCTTATCCCACTATCACGCACACCCCCATTTAAATTATTTAGTAATTTCTCTGTTACATTACTCCTGATACGTTCCTATCAGGCCTTTTACACCCCTGCTGCCACTGATCTTGGATCACTTGTGGTTCCCTTATCCCTGGGATAGTCAACACCACCTCCTTTCCCCACCTCCCCATCTTCCATGTCCTCCCGGAACCATTGTCCCATTGTTTTCTCCTTCAGACTGTTCATCCAGCCTGTCTTATCTAGACCTGCGGAGACAACAATATGTACAGAAAAACAAGACATCACAAGGTGAGGTGACAAAATAAGACAAAATGATGACAACAAAAAAAGTCCAGAAAAAGTATATTAACATGTAAATAATAATAACAACAATAACAAAAGAAAATCCTGAAAATAGTTCAGGTCTGTTCATTGACCTCCAGGAGTATCACCCGGTTGAATCTGAGAGGGTGCCACATCATGGTTTCAAAGTATATCCTTGGCATTCCCTCAGGAACTCTGTGCCATGTCCCTCCTTCTGGTCTGCTGCACATCCTTGCCTCGGTGTGGTGAGGTCAGATCAGGTGCACTCCCAACCCTGCTTCTCCAGTGTTGTCCCCATAGGGCTTTGGGACAGCAAGGGATACTGTGTTTCATAGTGGGCTAGCCACATGATCCTCTCTGTGCATTGGCTGTTCTGAGCAGGGAAATCGTCCTCGAGGCTCGATGGGCCAGGATGCACTCCACTCTCTCTTCCTCCCCCTTCATTTGCTCTTGTGTGTTGTGGTCAGACATGTCCTTCTCTGCAAGCTGCAGCCTCCATGCTGACCTCCAAAGCAAACTCTCCTGGGGGGAGGGGCGACTGTCCATGCAGTTGGGATTGGGACTGGGCCATCAGACCCCTCCTCTGGCTCCCCACTCCATGCCGTCATGCTGCCTTCACATCTTGGAACACCAAGTTTAAGTGTGGTTCCTCTTTCCCAAACGCCACAGAGCGCCAAGCATGAGCTAACTATCTGGCTGCTATCTTCCCCATCTCTCCCTCATTTCATTTTCCCATGAACTTTAGAAACCTCCCCCCCCCACGGCCCTGTGTGTATGTCCCAACCTGCATATTGAACTAGTGAACCAAGTTTGACTGGCTGGCAGGTTCTGGACATCCTGAGAAGGATGGGAAGAAAGGGCAATGCATAGGGGAGGGGCAGAGAGAAGCAGCAGCCTGACTACCTGGGAGTGAGAACCAGGAGCGGGGGAGACTTCATTAGAAGGGGAAAGAGAAAGGTCTTAGTGCTCCCTCAGAACTGGGTCATTGGAGATAAATAAAGACTCATGTCCTATAGGCCGAGAGCCACACTGTCCAGCTTATGGGGCTGAGACTCCTGAGGCAAACCTCTCCCATCAGTGAGGCAGTGAACACAGGCTCTGGATACGTATTCAATCTGAATGCTGAACAGATCATCAGGGAAGCTGCTTCTATAAAGAAGAACGTGGCCTCGGGATTAGAGGAAGCCTTATTAACAATGTTTGATATGCAGATGAGGCAACTCTGCTCACTGAAAGTGAGGAAGATTTGAATTCCATGCTGAGGAAGATCAAGGATCACAGCTTTCAGTCTGGATGACAACTTAATGTGAAGAAGGCCAAAATCCTCACCACTGCACCCACCCATTGCATCATGATCCATGGAGAAAAGGCTGAAATTCTCAAGGGCTTCCTCTTGCTTGGATGTGAAATCGATTCTTATGGAAGCCGCAGTCAAGAGACAGAAAGACAAGCTGCAGTCGCATAATCTCCTGTCAGCTTGAGTGAAGGGGTGGGGTCTCATCTGTCAAAGAGGTCACAGCTTGACCCCTCCTTGTGTGCGTGGCCGTATTCTGAGGATTTGGGGGAACTCTTGCCTTCCTCCCTGAAGGTAGGACCCACACTCTCTCTGAGAGACATTCTTGTTGACAAGCCACATAAAGCTATGCTGATGGAGTCCAAGTCCTGGAACTGGAGGAGCCATGTGGAGACCCACACCAGCACTGAGATACTTCCACTGCCACTGGATCTACAAGACTTTCCACACATTGGCCTGTGACCTTCCATTGCATGTGTTAGGGGAGTCTGAAGATAAATATATGGACTGGTGTTGGACATATAGGTTAATATCAGACTTACAGACTTGATCTGGACTGGACTGGGATGTTTTCTTAACATACAATCACTCTTTGATATAAAGTTCTTTCCTATATATATATGACTCTCTGAATTTATTTCTCCAGTCTACCCAGACTAACACACTAAGTCTGCTGCACCAGACTTCTTTAGAGTATTGGAAAGTAAGGATATTATTTTGAGGACTAAAGTGCCTCTGGTCTAAGCCATGATCTTTTCCATCGCTTCATATGCATGCGAACATTAGACAATGAGTAAGGAAGACTGCAGACACATAGGTGCACTTGGCTTGTGGTGCTGGAGAGTAAAACTGAAAGTATCACGAACTGCTAACGGGACATACCCATCTATCTTGGAAGAACTTTTGTCAGAGTGCTCTTTGGAGGCAAGGATGCCTCACATACTGTGAACATATTGTCAGGAGAACCCAGTCTCCGGAGAAGGGCATCGTGCTTGATAAAGTGGATGGGCGAAGAAAAACAGGAAGGCCATCCATGAGATGGCCCGGTGGGTGCAACAGTGGGCTCTGTCAGAGGCTGGCGTAGAATCTGACAGTGTTTCATGCTGTTGTGCACGTGATTGCTTGGGGCCGTAATTGACCCAATGGCACTGACAGCAACAAGGTTATGAAAATTACCAAAGGCCCCATGAAGGTTACTTTCTCGATTCTCCAAAAGCGGATAATGCTACTATGGAGGTAGCACATATATATAATTATTTATATATAATACATATATAATTTTAAAATATGAATGGATTTGGAGCTTGCACTTAACTTTAAGCCCAAAGCTAAGAACAATCAGTTCTTATGATTCGACCCGACCTGATACTTACTCTCATGAAGTCATCACTGAAGATATGGGAGCTATCCCAAAGTGTGGTGAAGAAATTCTGGGTTCCTGGCTATTGAAAGAAGAGTGTCTGGAGCTTGCCTTTAAACAAGGAGCCATAGATGTGCAGTGTTAGGTCAGCCCATGTGGGAAGAGCACATCAGCCTGGGTCATCCAAGGATTGTAAATATTCAAAGATAATACCAGAGGAGGGAACTATCTTAGAATTAAATCACGAACACCAACTTTGCAAAAGGCAATAGAAGGGAGGTCAAAATCCATTTGCAGAGACTCCACAGGAGTAAACCTTCATTGAATTTCCTCAGACCCGTTGATCAAGGATATGGAAAGCCTTGCCCTCAGAGCCCAGTAGAAAGTGAACAATACAGGTATAATTAGGACAAAATGTAATATTTGCTTCCCCTATTGACCCATTTTAATTTCTTATAGTTTTAATCATTTCCTGCTTTCTTTTGGATGGAAGTTGTCCAGTGTTTTATTTTGTTAATTGCTGCTTGCTGTTTTGTTTGTATGCTTTTACTTAGATGAAATCCAGGATAGGTAAATTTATAGATAGTAACTAGATTAATAGTGTCTTAAGGTTATGACAGAGGAGGTTGAGGGAGAAAGGGGAGCTAGTACAAAAAGGAAGAACATGTTCTATAATTCATTGTGCTGATGATTGCACAATTTAAGATATTTATTCAAACTCTTGAATGGTATGGTATATGAATTATATGTCAGCAAAACTGTATTTTAAAAAGTGGTAGAGGCTGAGCCCCGATGGCATAGTGGTTGTGCACGGGACTGCGGTCCACTGGGATGGAGGTTCAATTCCAGCAGCGGC
>PVJH01032960.1:0-22076 GCA_004026705.1 Nesogale talazaci | reverse complement strand
CTCTGGTGGTGACGTGGTAATGTACTGGGCTCCGATCCTCAGGGTCAGGAGTTCAAAACCACCAACAGCTTCACCAGAGAACGAGTGGGCTTTCTATTCCCATAAATAGTTACAGTCTCGGAAACCCATGGGGGGGGGGGGGGTCACTGAGTCGGCATTGACTCCAAGGCACTAAGTGTGGTTTTTGTTCAATATGTAGTGAAACCGCTTCTGGGTCAATCCATGAAGAAGCACTCACTCAATAGGGTGTCTTCCAATTTTTCTTGTACAAGAAATGTTTGGAGACAGGTGCTGAGGATGTTTTCTCTTGATCTTATAGAGGTAGCTCCCCACCATACCAAAATCAAGTCAAAATAGGGTTTGCGTTTCTTTTTTTAACAATAAGTCCAATGGCCTAATGGACCATGCTGACATCCGTCTCCACAACTCTGGAACCACAAAAACTAACTGCCAACTCCACAGAAAGATATCATTCTAGAGGGTAACAGAATTGAAGAAAAATATGGAATAAAACTCTAAATTTTAAAAGAGGCCAGGATTATTGGTCACATTGAGATTGGTAGAGCCCAAGATATCCCCATTAGTCACACCTTAGGTCTTGAAATGAACTCACGCCGCAGCTCAATTTCCAAACAAGTAAGAGACACATCTATAAAGGGAACAGTGACACCAGCCAGGCATGCACACCTTAGAAGAATCCACTATTTGAGATGAAAAGGGCAGTGTTTTACCCAAAGACAAAGTTTTGAGGGCTTGGTAAGAGGGATTAATGGGAAGAGGAAACAAATGGAGGAGTTGGGATAAATGATGTTACATTGGGGGAATTGCAAAGAATGAGGCATAATAAAATGTATACGAATTATTAAACTGTCACTGAATTCTCAATAGAATTTAAGTGTTTGTTTTAAGATAATTTTCTTGTTGTTGGAAAGAATGTTCTGAAATTATATCTCCATCTTTATAACATATATGTAATATTCCAATTAAGAGCTGAAACTAGTCTCCTGGCAGCGTTTGCCACAGTGACACGGCTAAGTAAGGGACATAACTATGGTATACAATGCATTACCAAGAATACAATGCTATCCCAAAGAGAACACAAATTAGATATGCTGCCTTTTTCTTGTTGTGGCAGTCACGTACTCTGGTGTCAATTTGACTAAAAGTGTAGTGGTGGGGTCTAGTTTGTCAATCTGGAGATAGCCAATGAGACTTCTGAGTGGGTATGGCTTTCTCTGAGAATTCTGGGAAATTTCACGGTATTTCCCAGTGGAAGTGAGAGACTATAGATTCACTTCCTTGGAGATGCACTACTGACAAGACAAGATGACAGCATGAACCCTGAGTCCTAGGAACTGAAGGAGCCAGAGGAGAAGCCCCATGGGCTTACCCTGATGGAACGAGACCTCTGGGGCCGGAGAAGCCACGCAGAGACTCTTGCCAGTGCTGAGATGCTTGGGAAGCTACAAAGAGACCCCTACCAGCACTGAGATGCTTCTACTACCACTGGATACTGCTGATGGACCCTGAGCCCGGGAACGAGTAGCCATGGGGAGACCCCTGCCAGCATTGGGATGCTTTTACTGCTGCTGGAAACACAAAACTCTGCAACCACTGGCCTGTGATTGTCGTGGTGTCATTGCACGTGCTTCAGGAGTTGGAAGAAGACTTTATAGACTGGTGTCAGACATATGAGCTAATCTCAGACTTATGACATTGGGCTGGACTGGGTTGTGATGCCTTCTCAATGTTCCATTACTCTTGTATACATATGCGTATTTATGAATTTGTTTCTCCCCAGTCTACCTGGACTAACACACTTGTGCTCTGTAAATCATGTGGTTAATAAGCTAAAAAGATGAAACACAATACTTCCATTCAGTCCTAAAGAAAAGAGAAATCCTGATGCATGCTAGGGCCTGGATGAACCTTGAGAACATTATGCTGGGTGAAATATATCAGTCACAAAAACAAATATAGGCGTCCATTTACATCAAGTATTTCGAAAAGGCAAAAATACAAACAACAAAGCTGATTCGCAGTTTCTAAGGGCAGCCTGGAGTGGAAAGAGAGGACAACCCAGTGTTAAGGGGTGCCTGAGTTTCTGCTAAAGATAATGGAGAAATTTGGGGATGAATAATGGTGATGTCTGATGATAAGATATCATAAACATTTGATAAGCAATATGATAAACATGTCACTGAATGGGGCATGTGAAGTTTGTCGAAATGGCAATTTGTTACATATATATTTCCCAACACCAAAAACCAAACCTAACTCACTGTGATCACATCAATGCGGATTCATAATGACCTCCTCTGTGGGTTTCCAAGTTTCTAAGAAACTCAAACCTACGTATGGGAGCAGAAAGCCAGTCTTTCTCCAGAGTTGCTGATGATGGTTTCAAACCACTCACCATGCAGATCACAGCCCACTGTGTAACCACTAGCCCGTCAGGGCCCTCCTTCCCCCACACACATGCAAGCAAAAAGCCGTATTTAATAGATAAGGAGCGGGGTTCATTGCTTATTCTCTTCTGGTTCTCCAGGTACCCTAAAATTAGAGAACAGGAATGTTCTTACAGTTCAAGGCATACTTAATAAACAAAACTCATGCTGGGAAAGATTTTTTGACCAGTACAAGCATATCTCTTTATCTCAATGCAAACATGATGCCTACAGAAGGTAAGCTTCTTTGCTAGCTGGTGAGATCTAAGGTCATGGCTTCGTTTTATTAATACAGACGAGGGAAAAGCAAAAACAAAAACAGAAGCAATTGATAGAAGCTTTATGTCATCTTCGAATGAGACTCTTGCCAACTTTTAAATCAAACCAACCCTATTTTGGGTTTATTTGAGGGAGAAATATATCAACACAGATTTTTACCTCTGAGAAGTCTGTCACTACTTACGTAAAACAAACAGCCCAGAAAGGAAAGGTTCATCATCGTTAGCCTGCAGTGGGGTTTTGGGAACCATGCTGACGCAATTTCAGGTCTCATCTGCCAAACAACAACTGAGTTCATGTGTATAGAGTTGGTAAATTGGAAAAGGTAAACGACAAGAAATGTTGTGTAATGATACCATGAAAAGAAAGTGTGTGTGGCGGGGGTGGGGGGAAGGCGGGGAGGGAGGGCGGGGCAGAGAAAAAGTCATTTCTGAGTTAGCTGTTCTTTAAACTCTTTGAATTCTTGCTTCAGTGGGTCTGTTGAGTCACAGCTGTGATCCATGTTGGCATGAACCAAAAATAACATAACTCACTGCAAAGGTTACAGGGTTTGGGCCAGTTTCTTATGGCCGCACAGCAGTACCTTTCTCTGCAGTGCAAATGTAACATTTCACTTGTAAGGAAAATTGTTCTCAAGCAGTTTCTTATTCGATGTTGCCTCAAGTCTGCCAAAAGCTTTGTTTCTGCTCTTTGGAAAGCTGACTGAGCAGAAGGCGAATGTCTCAAAGACACTGAATTAAAAGAGCGTGCTTAGCTTTGAGGGACTTGCTCTGACCATTCTCTGCTGGACAAGACCACTAGTGGAGAAAATGAAACGTATTCCTTGAGGAATATAAAATCAAGCCCTACATCTGACTTCCATTAGAAAACATAAACCCTTTTCAGGCTCTTTTCCTTTTCTTCCCTCTCCTTCCCCCAAAATGGCACTACAGTCTGTTTCACTTTTTCCAGCCATACAGTGATATTTGGAAAGTTCCATTTGCTTCCATTAAGAAAAATACAGAGAAGGAAAAAAAATACATAATGGCCATTTATCATTTTGTATGTGAGGCTTAGTTATGGAGGCTTCAAAAAATTAAGCAAATAAAAGCAAAGTCAAACACAAAACAACCTGTCTGGTTATGGAGTAATTTAGATATGATCAATTTCATTGTGATAAGTTAAGAAGTTAAGTCCATTTGGCCCTGGAGAAATGACTTGTCTACTTAAGTGATGTTCTATTCTGTAATCTTTCAGACAGGGTCTCTTTTTCCCTGATCTGTCTTTCATTCCTTATTTTATTATTTTTTAATCATTTTATTGGGGACTCGTACAACTCTTATCACAGTCCATACATCCATCCATTATATGTCAGGCACGTTTGTACATTTGTTGCCATCATCATTCTCAAAACTTTTGCTTTCTACTTAAGCCCTTGGAATCAGGTCATCAATTTTTCCCCTCCATCTCCGCTTCCCCTTCCCTTAGAATTTATTATCATTTTGTCATATCTTACAATGTCCCATGTCTCCCTTCACCCACTTCCTTTCTCCAGAGAGAAGGTTATCAGTGGGTTGCATGTTGGGCAACTAACCTTAAGTTTAGCCTTTGTACCCACCAGCTGCTCTACAGGAGAGAGAAAAGGCTATTTATTCCAGTAAAGATTTGCAATCTTGAAACCCCAAAGGGACAGCTGGATGGAAGTGGATACCTGTCATACAAAAGTTTAGGCCTTTGAGATATAGCAGTGAGTAGAATCTGACATCATCTCTGCCCTTGTGGCAGATAATCTAGTAGGAAACACTCATGTGAATCAATGTATTACCAAATAAGTTTGACAAAATAATTGCAATTTTAAGTGCCAAAGGAAAGCAGTATTTTAGAAGAGCATATATTATCATTGTTGACCATTATCAAGAGGTCAAGACAGGTGTCTCAAAGTAATTAGGTCACTACTACCATCTATTAGTTTGTTAGACGGAGGTGGCTCATGTGTTGTTATGACGGTGGCAGCTATGCCCCTGGTATTTCAAATACCAGTAGAGCTATGCATGGCGGACAGGTTTCTGAGCAGCTGCTAGACTAATACAAATGAGGAAGAAAGGCCTGGCGATCTAGTTACAAAGATCAACTAATGGAAACCTTGTGGATCACAGCAGAACATTGTCTGATACAGTGCTGGAGGATGATTGGGTATAAAGAGAAAGCAAGGCAAAACCTAGGAGGAGAGTTGCTATTTCTGATGCAAAGACCCTTGACAGATGAGTAGGTGATGCATCTGTAGAACTGACAGCATATCCAGGAAGGAAATGATCAGTGCAGAACCCCAGATGCAGTGGGGATAGGAACAAGGGTTGACAGCTGGGCAGGTTAGGGACCTTGAAGGGACTGCTTGACACCAATAAACATTTTAGTCTTTCCCAAGAAAAGCATCAAGCCTGTAAAGTGTTTTAAGTAGTGGATGACTTAATCAGATTTGAGTTTTATATTTGTCACACTAGCTAATGGTTGAGTCAAGAAAAAACAAACAAATTGCAGAGGACCCACAAGTGAGGTACTGGTCTGACCCAGGGCTATCTCTGGCAACACATATTCAGAATAAACTTGGCACAAGTAAATTCCCCAGCAAGGACAGGCAATGATCTCTCCTTTGTGGTCATAGAAAGTTGACCCAAACCTTGGTAACCTTTGCCATTAGTCATGCCACTTTGGGCCAATCCCAACCCACCTGTTTCCAAAACACTGAGAGGTACTGGCAAGACAGGTCCATCCAATGCCTCAACAGGCCAACACACCCAAATGTCTCAGTTCCTTTCTACAGATTTCTTTTGGGAAACATTTAGGGATATGTAAGGCAGGGGTCAAATTCCAAGAACCCAAAGTAGCAACTGCTTCTCAGAATGCTAAACCATTAGCCGTGACCACCCTTCCACGTGGCATTTTGTCCTACTTCATTTTGCTTTACATACAGGGTCGTTTAGATTGTGTGAAGCTTGTCAGAAGCCTCTCAGCACTGAAGAAGCTCGGCCTTCTCATTTTTCCAACTGACCCACCTCAGGACCCTCCCCAATCAACCTATTTTAACTCACATTACTCACCAGAAGTCCATATCTTGGAATTATTTGCTTGGATTACCATTTCCCTCTCTTTCTTGCTTACTTCTAACAAGCTAATGCCTACTCAGTCTCAAAACTCAAAACTATATTACCATCAAGAGAAACACCTACAGGAAATATTTATACAACAAGCTGCCATCTAGCTTAGAAGCAATAAAGCCCACATGAAAGAAGCATACCAGGCTGTGTGACCACAAGATGTCAAAGAGATCAGGTATCAGGCATCAAAGAACTAAAAATCCTATCATTGCATGCCCACCTTCCTGATATGATCACTGAAGACAAAGCAGATGCATAAGCAAATGTGGTGAAGAAGAAGGCTGATGGTGCCCAGCTATTAAAAGATGTAGCGTGTGGAGTCTTGAAAGCTTGAGATACAGACGACCATCTAGCTCAGAAGCAATAAAACCCACATGGAAGAAGCACAACAGTCTATATGACCATGTGGTGTCGAAGGGATCAGATATCAGGCATCAAAGAACTCAAAATTATATCATTATAAATAAGGGGGCTGCATATTGGGGACCCAAAGCTCATCTCTAGGTGAAATGACATCCCCTTAAAGAAGGGTCACAGGGAGGAGATAAGCCAATCAAGGTACAGTGTAGCAATAATGAAATATGCAACTTTCCTCTAGTTCTTGAATATTTCCTCTCCCCTTCTCCCCCAACATCTTGATCCCCAGTCTACCTTACAAACCCAGCTAGACCAGGGGACTGGTATGGATAGGAACCAGAAACCTGGGGAATTCAGGATAGATGATATGTCCTATGTCATAGTGGATTTAAACCATACGCTCCAAGCCTCCAGACCAGTACTTTGAAACCACCAGCCACTTTCTAGGAGAAATGTGCAGATTTCTGCTCCTGTAAAGTTTTACAGCCTTGGAAACCCAAATGGAGTAGTTTCTACCCTGCTGTATCAGGTTGCTTCAAGTTAGAATCAACTCCCATGACAGTAGATTTTCAGGTAAATGCAGGAGAATTGGACTCCATTTCCAGCTCCTGTCAGTCAGTGTAGGCTTGCAAGTTCTGCATAGCGGTGAACACGTTTCAGTGGAGCTTTCAGGGCAATATGGCCTAGGATGAAAAACCTGGTGATCATCTTCCAAACTATGTAAGTCCTATGGACCAGACTAATCTGACCTACAACCTACCATGACTATTGGGCAGGATCAGGCAGTGTTTCCTTTAATTATGCATGTGATCACCATGAGTCAAGGACCTCCCCGAGGGCACCTAGCAACAACAGAGTAAGACAAAGGACATTTCAGAAAGTTTGCAATTTAGTAGGCATGTGGCCCCTAACTACATCTTGGATCCAGTTTCAAGTATTTTGATATGTGCTCTGTGATCATTAAATAGAACGTTGAGGTAATTGAGTGGGCTTTACCTGTGGCAGCCGAAAGGAAGCATACAGGCTATTTTTAGAATCAATAATTGGGTTAGTCCAGATACATTCGAGAGACAAATCCACAAAAGCTCCTATGTAAAAGACAGAGTTTTATAGAGAGTAAATGTCCCAACACAGTACTGCCCAAGCCCATAAGTCCAACATTAGCTCATATGTCTGACGCCAATTGTCCTCCTCCATCTCAGAAAACACACGCAATGATGCCAACTGGAGGGGAAAGTCAAATTAGTGAGTGCATCAGCATCTCAGTGCTGGCAGGGGTCTCCACGCAGCTTCTCCAGTAGCCAGGGCTGCATTGGCGTATGTCCATATGGCTTCCCCTCAGGGATGTCTTGCAAGAAACGAGCCTTGCAAGCTGAAGCAGGGAACTTCCTAAGGCAGCTGCATCCTGGTCTGACCATCAGAAAGCAAGAGACCCAAGAACAGGAAAGGCGAGGCAGACAGAGCCATTTATCTCTCCACCCTTCAATTAACTCCACATGTATTTATCGACCAGGTTGAGACAATAACTTTAACTATCTCAATAATCACAATAATTATAACATGATAATGATGATAGTACCAAGTGCCAGACACTGTGGTAATTACTTAATATTCATTAACTATTGAGAACACGCTCAGTTTAATTTTTCTCTGTTGCATTAAGCTATTCTGAATAGACTGATTTGTAGAAAGGGGTTTGCTTACACATTCTCTTGCTGTTTGCTTTTTTTAAATGCATATTTTAATCTCAAAAAAAGAATATTTTACCTTCTATAAACATTTCTTTTGAGGCTGAGCCCCGGTGGCATAGTGGTTGTGCGCGGGACTGCAGCCCACTGGGATGGAGGTTCGATTCCAGCTCCATGGAGCAAAGGTTGGGCCTCCTATTCCCACCACCTGAGGGCAGTGATGCCCCCCCCAAAAAAAAAAAACATTTCTTTTGTAATCATCTTATTAGGGGACATACAACTCTTATCACAATCAATACATCTATTGTATGCACAGCACATTTGTACATTTTTTGCCATCATCATTCTCAAAACATCTTCTTTCCACTTAAGCCCTTGGTATCAGCTCCTCATATTTCCCCTCCCTCACTGCTCCCCTCCCCCATGAACCCTTGATCGTTTATAAATTATGATTATTTTTCCATACCATACTGCTCGATGTCTCCCCTCACCCACTTCCCTATTGTCCATACTCCAGGGGGGAGGTTATATGTAGACCCTCGTAATTGGCAAAGAATTTTACTGCCTTACAATAAAACCAAAACCAAATCCACTGCCTTAAAGTCATTTTTGATTCACGGCAACCTTCAAAGGGCTTATCATGCTGCAGAAGTCAGACATGTTCACCATCCTCATCCTCCTCTATCTCTTCTGACACCACCTGCTCCTCCTACATTACTTCTATGCTCTAATTTGCTGCAATGGCCACACAAAACTCTCAGCCAGGGCTCCAGGTACCACAGTTAGCATTAGTAAATAGCAAAGAGCCAGTCATTGAGCCCATCGTTTCAGCACTGCTCCTCTGCTCGGTCTCATGGTCTCCTTGCCTCAAACGGGTGTTTCTGGTCTCAGCCTCCCTCACATCAGACTGAGATTGCAAATGTGCCCCACTGGCGGCTCTTTCTCTAATTTCCCTGAGATTTCTTTGTGTTACTGCCTCTAAAATGGTTCTTAGATGGAGGTGTGGTTTTAGTCTTGCGGATGGGGGTGGGAAGGGGACTAAAGTGGAGACAACATATCCCATACATCCCTAACAGAGAACTTCCTCCAAAATGAGCTTATAACCACAGGCATAGAGGTTAGAATCTACAATACATCATATAAGGGACTATGGCTAGAAGGTCTGCATTGACTATATAGCAATTGCTTTTTAAAGGGCTTCCAAGGCTGTAAATATTATGGGCGCAGACAGTCGCATCTTTCACCATTCAGTGGCTAGTGGATAGATTACTATAATTTGGAACAAATTATGAGTCTCTGGTCCTGATAGGTAGCTGGTGGAGGGAAAGGGGTGTCCGTTTTGCATTGCTTAAAAAACTGAGCTGTGGGTCAGGAAAGGGTGACACACTCCAGCGTGCTCAAAGGTCCAGGTTTCTGGCCAGGAATACTGCAGCTGGATTGGTCCACCTAGGCCAGGTGAATTCACTGCAGCCAATGGGGTTGGCCAGAGTCATCAGCCACGCCTCCCTGCCAAAAGACTGAAAAGTAGGAGCTGAGGACACACGGGATCTCTTTCTCTCAAGCAGTTTCCCAGCCGGCAGATAGGGGTGAGGGATCTCGTGGGTGCTTGTGTGAACCTGAAACTTTTTTTTTTAGGCATCACTGCCCTCTGGTGGGAGTGGGAAGCCCAGTCTTGCTGCTACTGGATTTGAACCGCCAAGCCCATCAGCTGCAGTCCTGCACTCAACCACTACACCACCAGGGCTCAGCCCCTGAAACTTCTTTTAACCTTCATAAAACTCGTTTGAATCACAAACCAAGCTTCGGCTTGAATTCTTTCTTGCAAGGAGCCAAGGACCGAGGTATAGATCCCTTCTCGAGAAACTGTACAGTACCTGAGTTTTTGTATGTTACTAGTTCTGTTCTCTATGAAGAACACCTTAAAAGTTATATTCACACATCAATGAGATGCGATAAAATGTGTGTGCATGATTGAATGGCGAACGGATCTGCTTTGTAAACCTTCACCCAATTCACAATAAAACGTTTTAAAATTATATCAGTAACTACACTGATAGAAAATCAAATAGGCTCATGTGTATTAAAATCTTCAACTTAACAGTTCATAGTTTTCTACTTATTTTAGAAGAAATTAAAATTTTTCTTGGGCTCTGAAAAGTAACCTGGGTCCTTAGCGCTGTGAGTACTATGCCCAGTGTCAAAGTCCTAACTGCTTTTCTCATGAAGTAAGCCTCCATACATTGACAATTCTTGTTATCAGCGTGTACATGGCCCTGGGCACTCATGTATTCCATCCACACTCCTCTGTCAAAGCATTTTGCCATCTTGTGGATATTGGTATCTTGAGTCTCTATACATGAAAGAGATCTTGGAGCACAGAAACATATTTTGTTCAAATTTCCCACAGATTTAGGCCTTGGTAAATCCAGCTACACTCAAGAGTGGGAGGAAGTCTGGTAAGCCTCGCTTCTAAGGTCAGCAGAGATCCTTGTATTTGAGATAACTTGTCAGGCACTGGACGTAGACTGTTCTTGTGCAAATGTAGGCTATGATCCTACCCAGCTGTGTGGTCCTCAGCATGTTTCCTAGACTTTACTTCTCCATCTGCCAGATCATAGGAGTGTGGTACGACTCATAGGAGAAGATGCATTTATAAGACTTAGCACCGAAACTGACTTTAAAGAAGGACTGCGTACAATTAAAATATTATTGTCATCTACCATAAATATCTTCATCTGCATAACAGAAATTAATAGATGTCTACAATGTATCCAAACAAGTAAATAAATCCACAGCTTAATAGCAGCTGCCATCAACCTCATCTTCTTTCCTCCACACTCTTTCAGGTTTCATCTCTTCCTCCTTGCCTGCCAAACTCCTTATGGTTTCAGCATTGTTAGTTTTGTATTTAGGAAGACCTACCTTGGAGTTTATCTGTATCCTTTACTTAAACTATCACTGACCTTTGTCTCCTCCCCTGTATAGCCTTCACTTGGCTATATCCCTCAATATGATCTAATTCCTGTGGAAGTCACTTGGGGTGAGACCCTGAGACCCTTTTGAAATGTTCCTATGTCTCAGTTTGCACCCCCACACTCTATTAACCAAGATGACACAAAGGTCATGAGCCACGAGACTGACTTCCTGGCAGTGTGCACTCTCTCCCCAGTTGTGAGGCGATTGTTACAGACTGAGGGAGAGGAACTGGAAAGAGTTTCCAAAGGTAAAGCTGAAATGACCCCCAAAGGGGTCAGCTGGAACTCTGCTCTCAGACTCAGACGTGGCATGACTCAGCCTCCTTGAGGAAAGGGTGGGGCCGCCCAAACAGACAGCAGGACACTTACGCCTGAGAAACCCTCGGGAATTACTATCTCCAGAAGCTTCCAGACTCCAGCCGAAATAATCACTAGGGAGATAGGGGCTTGAAAGAGATCTTTGTGGGCTAGCCCTCATAAATATGCCAAATTTTAGATTCAAATGTTAGAAAAGTTTGCCCATGACTCAGCAAATATATCCTTTTGGTAAATAGCATTTTCTCAGAGTCCAGTTGAAATAATTTATAAGCAAGACTTCTCTCTTCTTACCCATGCCGCCCATACTACCACTAGCACCAACATCACTCTCCAGTACATTTCCTCCTCAGCTGAGCAATCAAGCCCTGACAACCATGAGAACCATGAGAGGGTAGCAGCGAACTAATGAGGAAAAGTTGAGTCCACATCCACTTTCCCCCTTGACTCTTCTGCAGTGCCAGGGAGCCCTCTGGAAGAGAAGTGTTCCCCGAGGCTGTGTTAGAGCTTGAGCCCTGGTGGTGTAGTGGAACCCACTGGGCGGCCGCTGCGTAGTTGGCAGTTAGAAATCACCAGAAGCTCTTCGGGAGAAAGACTGGGTTTCTACTCCCACAGTTACAATCTCTGAATCCCAAAGTGGGTCGTTATGAGTCAGCAATGATTGAATGGCAGTGAGATATTAGAGCTTAAATTCTGCGCACTGGGTTTGACCCCGTGGGGTATGTGTTGGACTGCTAAACTACGGTTCAGCAGTTCAAACCTAGCAACCGTTCTGTGAGTGTGAAGGATGAGGCGCTCGGCTTCTGTAAAGATTTATAGCCTTGGATCCTCCCACTTAGGGTCCCTGTGAGTTGGAGTCAGCAGGATGACCGTGGATTGGGTGGTCTGGGGTTATGCTTTACAGTGGCGGCCTGTGTCCATATCTGAGTCTTCACATAAGTTAGGCCACCACTGAGTTTCCTCTATTGGCCAGCCAGACAGGGTGTGTTTGAAAGTAGAATGTCGTCATTCTCCTCGTCAGCCCAGGGAGGGTAGTTCATCCTCAGGGATTTGCCCTTGATGGAAATCAGGGCAGTAGGGTCACAGAGTCATGAGACAGACTCCATAAGACATTCTGACAGCTTTGGTCAGAGGGATCTTGCAGGTCTTTCTGACTTACAGTTGTGTCTGTAACCCAATCGTTGTCCCCTTTCCTGATTCTGTAGTCCCACCTGCAATGACGATGGTGTGATTTACTACCCATCATGATATCGTGAGAGTTTCCTTTGTTCTCCAGGTCCTGTTGAAGTTGCCGTATGACTGAGAATTTTTGGACCCTCTCTCTATTCACTTTGTTCTATTTAAGAGTAATCAAAGGGTCTCTACAAATTTTATCTGGATTTGGGGATTCCTTTTCCCCCAGCAAGGGAAAGCCAGAGCTTTCTATTCCCACGGGGAGGTAAAATCTCAGAAGCTCACGAGGGCAGTTCTGCCCTGTACCAGGGAGTTGCTAGGACTTAAAATCAATTCAGTGGCTGTGAGTTTTATTTGTTCCCCCCCCCCCCTATTTGAAAGCAGGCCTTAGACTCACTTGAAAATGGACATCTTCCAGGTCTTCTCTCAGTCTTACTTCCATGAGAACCAGGGTCCCCATCAATTCACCCATTCCCACCACCCAGGCAGCCTTGTCTGTGCTACTGGACTCTGTCTGTCTCAAGGAGGACACCTGACTGAAGCCACGCCAAAGAGCTTCTCATAGGAACTGGGTATTGGAAAGCCGTGGTGATCATGCATTGGGCTGTGATCCACATGATTGACAGTTGGAAACCCTTAGCTGCTCCAGAGAAAGACTGGGCTTTCCACTCTGGTAACAGCTACAGTCTCTGAAATCCACAAGGGGTTGCTGTCAGTCATTGACTCGATGGCAGCAGACATGATTTATGGGCTGAAGATGAAGGGCCATGATTATAGAGAACTATCTTCTACTCTATGTATTGGTACAAAAACACATAAAGGTCTGCAGGTAAATATTAATGCAGGCATGATGAGAAAAGTCAGAGAGAGATTCTGTCTGGTTCTTGAATCCTAGAGCAATCCAATACCCATGTAACAAATTTAAACCCTATTGGGCTGATGTGTGTAATTTGCAGCTACGGTACACATTGGAATTACCTTCTCACACTCATCTCCCCTTTGTTGGCAACTATCACAGTTTTCATCTGCCTTCCCCAATTCTTCAGTGCTTTGCACAAGCTGGGGGAGAAGATGATTTCAAGCCTGGCTTTTCAGAACACATACTGTTCAGGCTTAAATGAATCACAGCTCAAAGTTCAAGGAAAGGCTTATCAAGTTTTAAAAGGTTTGATGAGGTCCTTTGGAAGCATCCAGAATGATCACACACACAGACACACACACTTCACTTCTTGGATCACCATGAAGAAGCATGCAAGCCTGGGAGGTGTTAGCAACCATATTGTTGCCATAAAGGGATAATGCCACAGATTATGCCACATTAACCAGATATTGCAAAGCTTCCAAAATCATAGCCCTCTTCTGCCTCCAATTACCTGTCTAACCCTGGGCAAGTTCTGTATCTTCTTGGATCTCAATTATTAATTAGCAAAATGAAAAACACTTAGACTTACAACACTAACATGCTGCAATTTTATTTGTAGACTCTTAGCTACAATTTTTATTGTCTTCCATGGGGATAGTTTATAATGACTTAGAGGAGAATGTCAAGTTCTCAAACTCAGAATCTTCCTTTCAAAATTTCCTTTAAAATCCTCACCACTGAACAGGAAGCATAGGGTAGGAATTTTAACAATGAGAGGTGGGGAGAGGAAATGAGGGAATACAATGGAAGAGCCTTCTGGCTGAGTCCTGTCCACAAAAACCAGACTTTGGAGCATTCTTAGGATATAATAGCCAAGGAATCCATGGTGGGATGGCCCTTCTGGTCACACCCGGCTGGGTGACATCCTTCACTAAACTGTGTGGTTGTGGTTTAATCTAATAATAAAAACAGCAGCTGGTCCATCAGGCTTTGTCAAAGGACTCTAAAGTATAATATTTCATGAAGACTTTTAATTTGTTGGAGGACACACTGAACTCTTGTAAGTCAGTAATGATCATTGTCCTTTTTTGGTTGTTGTTGTTTCCCAAGATATTTCTTTCATTGTCAGAGATTATTTTGTTTTCCGTTTTGTGGTTTAGTTACTGCTAAGAAAATAAAACCTATCCCAACACAGAAACTCAGAACTGGTACTCCAAGTTGTATCACTGGAAAGAATAACAAAAATGAAAACCAGCATGAATGACTTCCATCACAAAGAGCATATGAAAGATTAGGTGCACACACACGACATACAAAAATTCAGCAAGCATATTGGACCCCATCAAGCTGGGACCAGACCTGCCATATGGATTTACTTTTACTGGAGGTTTCCAAATATTCAAGTTTTGAGCAGAATTCAGTATCATATTTTTCAAGAACTGTCTTCTCGCCGCACTGTTAAAAAGAGCAAAGCCAAAGTCAAGCACGACCTCAAAAGAACCAAGCAGGAAAAGTTCATAGACCATCGTGGTGACATGACTGAAGACATCTCACATGACAGAGCAGCTTATCAGGCCAATTTTAAGACTGATACCTATCTAGAGTAAGGAACACAAAAACAGAGAAAAATATAGTTCTGGGGATGATAAAGAAACAATATGGTATGAATTTCCCCAATGCCTTTAGAAGGCTCAGTTTGGTTGCCCGAAAATGTATTTGAAATTAAAGTATTTCACTGTTTTCTCAGTTTGGCAATCACAGACTTGAGATCTAGAAGAAATCATACTGATATTATCCAGCTTTGTCTCATTATTATTACTTGTTTATATAACAAGTATAAAGTACAATTATACTTGTTGAGCTATACAATATAATACATACTTGACACAGTGACTACAACCGTGGGCTCAAATAAGAACAATTGTGGAAAAAAAAATAAAGAACAATTGTAAGGATGTCACCAGACTGGACAACGATAGTTCTGTTACACAGAGGGTGTCCATATGTCCTCCATGAGTGAGAACTAACTCCACAGCACCTAACAGCAACATTCTTGGATAAAGTAAAATTAATACATTTTGCTTCAGTCAAGTTCAAAATCAGACAGATCTACTCTACGATGTTAGAAGTCAGAACACTGGTTGCCGCTGGGCAGAGTCAGGTTAAGTGACTACGAGGGGTTCCAGGTAATGTTCCATCCCTTGACCTAGGTGGTAGTTACCTGAGAATATGATAGGTGTGTAGTTCATCAAGGTGTGTTTTTACAATCTGTGCACCTTTTACATTGTGCATTTTAAACCAACAAACAAAAAGATTATTTTGAAAAATATCTTTTTAAAAGAAACCATACCAGTAGCTGTCAACTAGATCTGCCCCCCTGGTAATCCCCTGTGTGTTGAAGTAGTCCTGTTCTCTGTACTATTTTCAATGGCTTCTTGGGGTGGGGGTGGGGGAGTTGTTGTTGTTTTCAGAAATAAATTCTGAAAACCAGACCATTCTTTTTTACATATATAAGTCATTTTATTGGGGGTTCTTATAACAATCCGTACATCAATTATATCAAGCACATTTGTACATATGTCTCCATCATTTTGAAAATATTTTCTACTTGAGCACTTGATATCAGTTTTTATTTGTTCCCTCCCTGCCTCACAACCTTGATAAATTAAAAATTATCATTTTCATATTTTATACCATCCTCTATCTTCCTCCACCCATGTTTCTGTTGCTCATTCTGGAGGTGGGGGTGCAATATGTCTACCATTGCAATTGAATTTGTCTCCCCCTCCCCCCCTACCTTTCTGCTACCCTCATGGTATCATCACTCCCACTCCTGTTTCTGAAGGGTTTATCTGTCCTGGATTCCCTGTGGTAAGAGTGCTTATCTGTGCCAGTGTACATGCTCCACTCTAGCCAGATTTGTAAGGTAGAGCTGGGATCATGAAAGTGGAGGGGAAGGAAGCATTAAAGAACTAGAGGAATGCTGTGTTTCCTCAGTGCTATACTGCACCCTGGCTGGCTCATCTCTTCCTTGTGATTCTTCTGGGAAGGGGTGTCCAACTGTCTACAGATGGCCTTGGCTGCTCCACTCCAACCCTCTTGTTTTCATCAATATAGTTGTTTGTTTGGGGTCTTCTCATGCCTGATACCTGATCCCATTGACATCTCGTGATCACACAGCCTGGTGTACTTCTTCTATGTGGGTGTTGTTGCTTCCCTGGTAGATGGCCACTTGCTTAGCTTCCAGCCTTTAAGACCCCAGATGCTATATTTTTCTAATAACCAGGCAGCATAAGCTTTCTTTACATTTGCTCATGCACCCATTCTTCATTTCGGTGGCCATGTCGGAAGGTGAGCATCACAGAATGCTGGGTTGTTGCATTGTGTTCCTGCATTGCACAAAGTGTTCTTGCATTGAGGGAGGACTTGAATAGTGTTTCAATGCACATGGATTTCCTAATTCCCTTTAAAAAAAATGTCCTTTCACTAAAATGCACTCTTTGTTGGTATCCAGTTCTATGAGCTGAGAAATTTGAGAAGCCCAATCAGGATACAACACTTTCAAAAATATCCCAGTGCTGTTCCTTTGCCATCCATCCCTCCCCCCACAATCACCAGCTGGCAATTACTCTTCTCATATTTTCATTTTCCCAGAGCGGCAAATCAATGGAATCATATTAACCACGAGAGTCACTTCAATCTGACTTTTCTCACTGGAGCAATGTGCATAGATTTATTTTTGTTGTTGCATGGATCATTTATATGTTATTTTTTATTGCTAGGTATTTTATTGTTTAGCTGTTCCATGTAGTTTAGCTGTTCCTCCAATCAACAATTGAATACATTTAGGCTGTTTTCAGTTACTGATAGATGTGAATAAAGAGCCTACACTTTTGTGAGTGTGAACGTTTGTCATTTCTCTTAGGTAAGTACCTAGAAATAAGATTTGAGGGGGGGGGGTTGTATGATAAGTTTATGTTTGACTTTATAAGAAACCGCTCAGCCGTTGTCCAAAGTAGCTGTACCATCTTTGCATTCCTAGAAGCCACGTATGAGAGTCTTACTTGCCCTGCATCCTCATCAACTTTGAATGTTTTCATTTTCAAAATGTTTGCTGTTCTCATCGGTGAGGGTACATTTGCACAATAAAACATTTCACCAATATGAACTGTTGGTTGTAAAACTGATGATCTGATCTTCAAATCGTCACCTGCATCATAATACAAAGTTTTGAAATAAGTAAGTGGTAGAGAAAGAAAGATTTCTCCAAGCTCCTATGAATTCATTTTGAACTCCCAGCTAAAACCAAACTCAGTGTCAAGGAGGCCAGGCTGGCTTATCGCAGCCCTAGAGAACAGAGTATAGCTGCCCCTACAAAACCGGTCTCCCAAACTATAACTCACTACAGGAGAGTTTATATGCTATACTTATATATGAATATACTGCATGCTTTTATTTATCATGTAATTTTATACATTGCATTTATACATTAATATGTTTTTCAGAGTGATTAGTATTACCCTTTGTCCAAGTTTGAAGCTTTTAACCTGACTTTCTTAAAAATATTATAATCAATATCTTTTGTTCATCAGTTTTTTATTTTATATGAATGGCAGGCTTGATATTTTGACTATTTCTCTAGCTAATATTTTAAAAATAATTTATAAGAACTTTTTGAATACTGTGAAGATTAGACTTTAAAGGTTATAAATGTAACTAACACGGATAAATTTTGGAAATAAAACTATGGTTTAACTTTATTGTATAATTTTATGTATATAACTTTATGTATAAATATATGTTATTTTATGATTAATTTCATTCATGGCTCCTGAGTGTGATATTATCAGAGATTATAAATAGATGAGATTAAATTGGAGATTATAAAATCTGATCAACATTTTCTATGAATGACTTCATTTTCTGAGTGTACACCTACCTAAAATTGTGAGGTGACAATTAAGGTAGGGATCTCAATTTACTAAGGTTAAAATTGGATATAAGTAAAAGCTGAAAAAATTTCTTTAATCAGCTTTTACCAAAAGTGATTTTTCAAATACAGATTTTTTTATTACTTTCATTTGGTGCCAGAATCCAGGTTTATGATCTGTTGGGTTTTATTTTCTTCCAGCTTTATTTAAAATTGAATGTAATCGAGACTGCTTGGGAAATTATGGTCTCAAGGTTTGCTCTGTTCCTAAATATTTTGAGTGTGGATGCAAACTCAAGTCACACAGTTTTATCCCAAGGATTTTTTCTCAACCCATTTGTTTAAAAGTTCTCATTTGATCAAAAAGCAGTTCAATTAACCGGCAGCTCAGAAAGTCAAAGCCAGCAGCTGCTCCAAGGGAAAGGAAGAGACTTCTGACTCCCATAGTTACAGGCCTGGAGGGCCTCTCAGAGGTGAAACCTACTCACGGCAGTGACTACGGAGACAGATGTTAATTCAGCCTCTAATCCCAGTAAGGGAAGGGTCAAGTGACACAAGCTTAATGGGATAGATAAGAACATTTCCATGTGCTAACTTGTCTACATTGTTCACCCTTATTTGTCATCATATTCTTATTTTACTTTATTTTTTAGCAAAGGCAACCGAGTTTTTAGAACTTTTCATTTACTGTGCCTTAGCTAAAGGTTTACAGAACAGATCATAGTTTTACAGTCAACAATTCATACACATCCTGATTCAACTCATCCACTGCCACATCCTCAACGTGCCATCACTCATTCCACTTCCCCCCTGCTTGCTGTTTGCATTCTTCCTTCTTTCCACACCCTCCGAACTTTGTTCTTGGGAAAATGCTGCTCCCTTGAGCTTGGATGGTTGATTGTTCTAATTTAGGGGCAAGTTTAGTCTTGACTGGGGTCCCACTAGTCTCTGTTTTTATGATTTTGTGTTTTAGTGCCTGTTTCTCTTCCAATTTATCTCCCAAATACCAAACTCACTGCCATTGAATTGATTGACTCACAGTGATCTTCGAATGTGGTCCTTTTCAGAGTAGTTGATAGTATTAATGGAGCACCATTTGATTCTTTTGATATTCACTTGTAGAGACAGATGTTTTGTCTTATAGCTTAAATTCTGATCCTTTGAAAAGGCTAGGGATAACAGTGAAACTCCAAAACCTATTTGCAGAGTCTCAAAGATTCCATTGAATGCCTTCTAACCAATGATCAGGCATGTGTACAGTCTTTCCCTCAAGCAGAGTGCGTTGGAACACGTATTACTCCCACACCCCCTGACAAGACCAAGGAAGGGCAGTCTCTCTTAATAGATTGCCTGAGTGTTGCCTTGATGTTGTTAGATGCTAGACATAGCACTAGTCAAGATACTTCTTAACTTCCTCAGATTACTCGGGGCGGGGGGGCGAGGGGGGGTGGCGCTAAAAGTTTGTAGAGACATTAAAATTATACTTTAAAAAAGTCATCCAGAAACAGAATAATTTAGGAAAAAGAAATCAGAAATTATCAACAATAAAAAAGTACTGGGATCAGGCTGAGCCCCGGTGGCGTAGTGGTTGTGCGCGGGACTGCAGCCCACTGGGATGGAGGTTCAATTCCAGCAGTGGGGCTGGGCCTCCCACTCCCATGACCGGAGAGCAGTGATGCCCCAAAAAACAAACAAACAAAAAAAAAGTACTAGGATCCAAAGATAGTATACAATGACTCTAGCCTTATGGTTGTATTAGCTTCCCTCACATTGACCTATGACTCATGACAACCCTTGATAAAAGAGAATAAAACATCGTCCAATTCTGGGACAAACCCAAGATCAATTGGCTGATTTTTAGAAGGATATCCTAGACCTTTCTTCCTACCCCACATGAGTCTGGAAGTTTCTCTGAAAAGTATTCAGCATCACGGTGGCATTCAAGCCTTCTATGACCGTGGCGACTGCATATGTGGTGGGTTGGTCAGGACGTGAACATCGTACTTCTGGACGGAAGATGAGAATTCTACCCTTCAGCAGCACAAATAAGCAAACAAAGCATTCTATGGGTCTTATAATCCTTTGTTGTTTATTGTTGTTGTTTTTAGGTGCCCTCAAGTCTCTTCTGACCCACAGTGATCCTATGCATGACACAAAACACCCCCCACTCCAACACCATCCTCCCAATTGTTCCTATGCCTGAATCCATGGTTGCAACCCAAGTGCTACAAAGCATGATATCCTTCTCCAGGGGCTGGTCTCTCCTGACAACATGTCCAAAGAATAGAAGATGAAGTCTTGCCTTCCTTGCTCCTAAGGAGCACTCTGGCCTTACTTCCTCCAAAATTCTCCTCCACACCATAGTCCTTAGGCAGAAGAAGGCATCCTCTTTTGTTTGGCAAGATATGGCTTTCTGATAATAATATTTGTCTAAAAGTATTATAGGTCACCTTAACATCAATGTTTGAATCATCATTTCATCACCTTAAAAACAGCCATTTCACTTACAAATGACAGCCACATTCTTGATGTTTTAGTGCTTCAAGAAACTATTATATATCCCTGATCTTGTCTGACCCAAGGTCTCTTCTCTAGCCTCCTTATATACCTCTTTATTGCTCCAACTATTAAGCTCATGTCCTCCCATGTACATCTCATTCTGCCCAGAAAAAGTCAGAGTAAGCCCAACACATGCCTACAAGAACTCCTCCTGGAGTTTAGCTTGCCACACAGAAACCCCGAGTAACTCTTTTTTTGTTTTGTTTTGTTTTGTTTTTGGGCATCACTGCTCTCGGTGGTGGGAGTAGGAGGCCCAGTCCCACTGCTGGAATTGAACCTCCGTCCCAGTGGGCCGCAGTCCTGCGCACAACCACTACGCCACCGGGGCTCAGCCCCTGAGTAACTCTTTTAAATAAGGCCTTTAACTACAATTTTGAAGGCCATTTTGAGGAACAAAAGGCTGAGGCCATTAATTAAATTATAATTTTATCAAAGAAATTCTTTGGGGAATTCAGCTGACTTCATGCACTTGAGAAAAAAGCAGAACAAAAAAACCCCACTCATTGGATGATATGTTTCTCCTTTGTCACAGTGAAGCATACATGTTCTCACATGCAAAGCATGTGCTCTACCATTGAGCTACACCCCCTGTGTAGCATACATGTTCTCATGAGAAGACATTTCCTTTTCTGACTCTAAAGCCTGGTGACATCTGGAGATCAGGGAAATGAGTGTCCAAATCATAGGAACCGTTGAGTAACAGATCCGATATTACACTAAATATCTGTCTGCATGCATTTCCATTATAGTTTCTGCCTCTCTTGTGAAGCAACAAAATTTCACTGTGGTAACTTCCTAGCCCTGCACCTTTTAGAGTCTGTTAGATTAAAATTGTCCTCAGAATCCTATCCCACACCAGACTGGCAGAATATGAAATAGCACATAATTCAGAAAAGAGAAAGTTCATAAGTGATGTAGTTGTCATAAATACTAAAACTCTTTTCAGGGGATGATGAATTAAGAGTCTAGTTAGACCCTGAACCATAAAATTCTAAGATTAGAGGAGTCTCCATGACTCACGACTAAGCTTTATAGATGAGGACACAAGGCCCAAAGAAGTTAGGAGATTTGCCTAGATTCATCAGCAAGTCAGGAGAGAGCCAGAACAAAAATCCAAACTTGTCTGTACCTCCAATTATTTAAATTAGAGACCATCAACCATTAGCTCATGCTGTGTTTTTATTTTTTTAATTACTGGCTAAATTTTTTTAATAGAAAGTCACTCTTAAGAAGTCGGCATTGGGACTGAGCCCGGGTGGCGTAGTGGTTCTGCGCAGGACTGCAGCCCACTGGGACGAAGGTTCAATTCCAGCAGTGGGGCTGGGCCTCCTACTCCCACCACCAGAGAGCAGTGATG
>PVJH01032959.1:0-13070 GCA_004026705.1 Nesogale talazaci | reverse complement strand
GGGGGTGGGTGGTGGGTTGTGGACTGAGCGCAATAATAAAGAAGTAGAAAGTAGAGAGAAAGGTTAGTTTAAGGAATAAATGCTGCCAAAGTTCCCATTGAGAACTAGCTTTGGAAGCAATGTCTTTTCCTTCTGAAAAGTATAGATAAATAGTGAGGGATGTTAAGAAAGTTTACAACTGGTATGCTTTTTTAATTAGTAAAATAAAGTTGGGTCATCTGCTGATAATGATGCAAGACTATCTACCAGATAAACGCTTAAGAAAAGAGAAAAGGCAGGAGAGAACCGCTGTAGAGAAAGAAGATGCTATGGGACATCTGAGTGATAAGAAGGCTCAACTCAGGTAGGAAATTATGAGAAAAGAAGCATTCTCTTGCAGTGATGATGGTCAGAAATTCTTAAAGTGGAGAAAACTGTTATTTTGCTTGGTGGGACCAAAGGAAAGAAAGGATAAAAGGAAACTGAGACTGTCAATAAGGCTATAATGAGACTCACTGGCCAATCCCTGATCTGTGTGAGGGAGAGGGCCATGTCCTCTCACAGTTCCTACTATGGGACTCAATGCATTTTAAAAAGCACACCACACAGGTGGAACTAATGAATGCACTCACTCTTGAAATGCAGGCTGGTTATTGGGTAAATGAAGTTAGAGGACATTGATAGCCCCCAAATCTAAGGCTATGAGAAGCAAGAGTGTGTGATGAAGTAGAAGAACGGGTTTTATGGGAGTTAGAGAGTCTGAGAAGAGGAAGCAGACAAGTGATACAAGGTTACATGCAGCAAGAATAATTTTATAATTCAAATTTTTGGAGGAGCAACTTCAAGTGATTAAGAGGTCAAGCTCTTATAAAGTAGTTTCTAAAGTCAAATGGAGATAACAGTCAGTGTGAGAGGACTGCCTGTTCAAAGGGAAAACCCCAAGGTCTCTGAGTGTGTTAGTCCAGGTAAACTAGAGAAACAAATTCATAGACATGCAATGGATATAAGGGAAAGGTTTATATACAAAAGTAATGGAACATTGAGAAAGCATCCCAACCCAGTCTAGTTCAAAGTCATAAGTCCTATATTAGCCCATATGCCCGATACCAGTCTATAATGTCTCCTTCTGACTCATGAAGTCACAGGTCAGTGGGTGCAGAGTCCCGGTGCTGGCGGGGGTCTCCCCATGGCTCCTCATTTCCAGGGTTTAGGATCCATCAACAGCATCCAGTGGTGGTAGAAGCAACTCAGCCCTGGCAAGAGTCTCCATGTGGCTTCTCCAGCTTCAGAGGCCTGGTTCCATCAGGGTAAGGCTATGTGGCTTCTCTTCCGGCTCTTTCAGTTCCTCGAACACTGGTATCTTGTCTTGTCAGTTGAGCAACTCCCAAAAACTAGGAAAAATAGTCTCTCATCTCCACGAGGAAAATACCGTGAGACTTCCCAGAATTCTCAGGAGAAAGCCATGCCCACACAGAGGCCTCATTGACTACTCAATGGCTATCTTCAGATTAACAGGTCAGACTCCACCCCTACATCTCAATCATGAAATTGACATATGTATATGAACGCCACATTGAGGATGGCAGCCGATGCAGGAGTGGTGAGAGGGGAGCGTGAGGCAAAGTCTTGAGAATTAAGGAGACATAACCCACAGATAACAGTAACAAAAACCTTTCTCTAACACTGAGATAGTGATATCTGTTCCCTTTAGCCCTCAGAGAACTTTTGTGGGTCAAATATAAGACTGTTTACTGTTGGACATAGATATAAGAGCAGAGATATCATATCCTTTTTTAAGAAAAATAGGTAGCTAAATAGAGAAGAAAAAAAAAGAAAACTACTTACATGTTTCAGAAGGAACTGTGGGCGGACCCAAAATCACGGAGAGAGGTTCCTGATAAAAGCCCAACTGTCAGGCACTTTGGGAGAAGCAGGGCCTACCAGGCTGAAAACAGCGTGGGACATAAGGAAATAGGCAGAGGAAATCCATTTTAGTGTTAACTGCGTGCCAAGTTCTTGGGTCTTTATCTACATCAGCTTGCATTTCCATAACAATCATACAAGGTAGTTATTATTGTCTTCAGTTTACTAAAGAGGAAAAAGAAACTCTGGTTAAGTAACTTTTCCAAGGCTACAGTTATTAAGCAGAACCATGAACATTCAATCCAGGCAGATCAAATCCCATTCCTTTTCCACTATATTGCATTAGACTTTGATGTGTTCAATACTTTATAGGAGAAAAGGTAATAAAAAAACATTACGGTCTCATAAAGTGAGCAACAGTAGTAAAAAATGGAGAAAGTTTAGTTGGGGTGCATCTAGGGAGATAGGATTATGGTCAATTATTGCAGACAAGAGCTATCTGCCAATAATGATTTCTGGGATTGAAGAGTTGGGCAGTCGATAGGTAGACAGGAATCCAGCAAAAAACTTAACCAGTTTTGAATTTCAACTGAAAATTTGATATTCACTTTGATCTTAGGTTGTGGTATGTACAGAAAGTCAATTTTCATTAGTATGGGGCGTTACTTGCAGCTCTTTTCCCCTTTTAAATGTTAGATTCTTTTAATTTACTTGAATAGTCAAGCAGCCATCTTACCACATTAGCAAGGAATCGATTAAAAATTCCCATCTAAGAGAACTTACATATGTACAGAAACAGCTTGGGTTAATTTACTAATTCATCTGATAATACTGCCATATTCTTACTCATTTTCCCCAAATCTTGTTATAATTCTAACATTAAGAAAGGAGTGTCTTCTGATTATCCTTCTGCAAGATTAGAGAAAATATGTAGAATATCCTGCTATATCATCAGTTATGACTCTTCATGTATTTTATGGAGGAAAATAAATTAATCATTTTCCTGGTGTAATCACAGTATTTGAAAACTGCTCTTTCAAGTATTTTGACTGTCATTTTTACAACCTTCCTAGTGTCATTTATTTGCTCAATAAGTCCTTTCTTTGTATATAATGCAGAGATATATACATCATCTGGGTTTCAAACTCAGACTCATCAAGAACTCTGAGGTAAGAAATTCAGAGTAAATGTTGTAAAAGAACCTTCACACCTCACACCCCATTGCTATGTGAGGGATCTGAGGAGCCCTGGTGGTGTGGTGGTCCTGCACTGTACCACTGACCACAGAGCCACTGACCACTCTGTAGAAGAAAGAGAGGTTTTCCACGCCCATGAGGAGCTGATGCTGGGGGCTCGAGTATAACACAATGTTTTCAGAAAGATGAGGGCCACAAATGTACAAATGTGCTTGATATGATGGATGGATGGATGGATGGATGGATGGATGGGTGGGTGGGTGGAAGGACGGATTGTCATAACTGTTGTACAAGCCCACAATAAGATGATTTAAAAAGAAGAAGAATTTACTCTGGAAAACAGCGGCAGCTCTACCATGTCTTATAGGCTCACTATGAGTTAGAATTCAAATGGCATTCAAAATTTTTAATTGTTTAAATTGAGTTTAAGAAATTTTGCATAAATCAAATGAGATTGGCCTTCTTTGGATAGCTTCCCTTCTTACTACTGACCAATGTGAGAGCCCCTACCATGATCTTCAATCTGTCTCCTTATCCCTTCCCAACTTGCCTCAGTGTTCTAACTTGGAAAGTATTGGTCAGGTTGATGCCCAGACTCGTCACCACACTAAAGAAACCCTCCACTAAGACATTGTTCTTTACCTAGTGACATCTTTCTCCCTCTTTTTTTCTTTACATTTAGCATCTCAAAAATCAATTCAGCTGTCCTCCATGAACCTTTATTTTATTTTTACTTTGTTGTACTTTTGGTGAACGTTTTCAGAACATATTAGTTTTCCATTAAATAATTTATACACATTTTATTTTGTGTCATTGGTTGCAATTCCCCCACAGTAATTGCATTTCCCCAGTTTCCTCCCAAGATTCCCTGTTTCAATTGCCCTAATTTCCTGCCCCTTCCTGAATTTTGAACTTTGTTTAGAGCAATTGCCCTTTTGATCTCAGATGATTGTACTGAAAACCGCATTCTCCCCTGATGTTATCATTCACTTTGTATGTCTGTGTATTATTCAGCGGCAAGCTGATCTCTGGGGTAGGTTTGACACCAGGCTTAAAGGGTATCTAAACGTCAGTCTCAGGGATTCTATTAGTCTTTACCAAGTCAATAAGTCAGCCTGGTCTAGTTTATGGTTTTTAATATTGTTCTACAATTTTCTCCCTCTATATCCAGGACTTTTGATTGTGATCATGATTAGAATAGCTGGTAGTGATAGTTGGGTACCATCTAATACTTCTTGTCCCCAGATAGTGAAGTCTATGATTCACATGGTTCATTAGCACTTATCACTAATGTTTTCTTGAGTCTGCTTTTCTTTCATCTTCTTTGCTCTGGATAAGGGGAGATAATAGTTGTGTCTTTGACAGCCAATTGCCAGGGAGGGATTCATTTATTTCTAATTGTTCTCTCACACACAAAAAGCTTTGTAACAAGCTCTTGCTGTACTCATAATACACTATAGGTGAAAAAGATACACGTATCACGGCTGTTGAATAGATTTTTTTATTGACTTTATGTGTATCATGCTCTAATTCATGGGCACTCCAAGTGCAACCAGATTAAACTCCTCTGATCCAGAGGATGTTTGTTAACTAATGTTTAAAGAAATAGATTATCACCTCTTTCTTCTCAGAGAATAGACTAGGATTCTTAATTATTATTGATTATTTTCATCACCATATTCAATAGCTTTTGACATTTTTTTAAACTCTAAAATTCTATCTTTTTTTCTGCTCCAAGGCCCGTGCTGAACTGAATATGAATATACATAGAGTGGCTGAAATAAAATTATAATAATAAATGAAGGGTTGAGTGGGGGTTCTTCAAGCTTTGATAGAATAGTCTTTGACCCATTCTATGTCCATAAACAAGGAAGTATTGATAAGCTATCAGAATATCATGTGGACATTCACGATTTATTGTTCAGTTTTCAAGGAATATATGGAGTTGTGAGGCTCATGAACTTTTTTTTAATGCTGACTTTAAATTATTTAATATAGGGCTGAGCCCCAGTGGCGTAAGTGGTTGAGTGCGGAACTTCAGTCTGTGGGCTTCGTGGTTCAAATCCAGCGGCAGCTCTCAGGAGCGGCACTGGGTAGCGCCCACAACTACCAGAGGCAGTGATGTCCCCACCCCAAAAAAAATTTTTAAAAGAACAAAAAAAATTATTTAATATATAAAACATATCAATTAATCAAGCAGAAACCATTTCTTACATAATTTTATGCAGAAATATAGTCATTTTTACATAACTAATAGTTTTTAAATTACTGAATGTCTGTACATATCAATTTAATTTGTACATTGTCCAGCATTAGTTGACAAATATTTGGTGTCATTTAATGTATTTATGCCTTTGGTTCTTGAACTTTCTAGACTCTAATCTCATGTGCTACAGTGCTAGTGAAGAACAATGAAGTATTTTCAAGTTGCAATATGATCCTCATGGTTAGCTTCTTGTTTAGCTGGTGGCGATGCAGGCTGAGCTCAGCTAAGCAGTGCTGATCTCAGCTTGGCTCCCTCTGTGTCTGAGGACAGCTGTAGATTAGCATCAGGCCAGATCTGTTGATCTTGGCTGGGTGCTCTGACATATGGATTCTCTGTTGGATTAACTGGGTTAACTTGACTGTGTGCTCCATTGCCTCATCACCTCACTATAGCCTGGCCTTTTTAACATGATGGAGGAAGAGGTTCTGAGCGAGAAAAATCCTATATCGTTTCCTAAGTCCTGGGCGAAGCATCAGCACACCGTCACTTCTGACACATTCTATTGGTTACAAGTCACAAGATCAACCTCAAAGAGCTGGTTAAATGGACTCCACTTATGAGATCTGGGCGCCAGATCTATGAGTTTCCCTTTTCTAAGGACAGGAGGATAGGGAGTTCTGAAGAATCATGACCATTATAAATGTCTTGCCTGGTGTTTAGCTTCAATAACAAAGCCTTTAACTGACTAGCTAGCTATTTCAGTAAATTTAAATGGCCCTACAAGATCTACGTGATTTTGATTAATCAGGTTAATGAGATCGGATAAATTCTTGACTCCTACTAAATTTTATTTAACAAACACAACCCATAATTGAAAATGTATCAAAACTCAACCCAAGTCTATTGCCATGGAGTCCATTGTGACTCATCACACCCCTATAGGGCAAATAGACATGCCCCGTCAGGTTTCCAAGGCTGTACATTTTTAGCAAGCTGCCTGACTCATTTTTCCCTCACAGACCACTTAATGGAGTCCATCCACAAATTTTTCAATCAGCAGCCTAGCATTTCACTACTGGTCCACCAGATCTTCTTGATAAAATGAACACTGCCCTTTAAATTTCCAGTTTACTTAAACTTAGCAGCATCAGGGAGATATAGGGGTGTGTACTATACCACCTCATACTATCAGAGCAGGTGACCCCCAAAAGACCTGAGATCTGGGTAGCAGCAGATGGACCAGCATCACAGGGAAAGGAGTCACCAAAGCATCAACAACACTAGTTTTTTCCATCATCCAGTTTGGCACACCATCACCAACACCCACTAGTCAAGGCAAGACAGGTGGGCCATGAGAGCCTGCCATTAGACAGATACCTTCATTTTCACCTTGAACAGCGGAGGGGTGGAAGAGGGAAGGCCATGAGGTGGGAATGGCACTCTGCCTTTAAGGAATTCTGGAGGATGACACTATGAATTACCCCCCACCCCGGATGACCCAACTGTACTGATGTCACTACTTATATCTTGGTCAGTTGGGCATGTCACAACAGCCTGTGAGATTTGTTTTGAACTTACTTGAAGGTTGTGAAAAGTAGCAGCAGAATTTCATCTGGTTTGTCACTCAAAACGGCTATGCAGACAGTTGATAGGAACTCACCCACTCTTTTCCTGAAAGATGGTGCAACCATCTTTTCACCTAAAAGTTGAAAAGAATAAAGTAGCTTAAGAAACAGGTTATTGTAACCGGCAATGCGATCCTGATTCTCCAATCTGTAGTTTTTATCTGAGACACTGTCTTGAAACCAGAGTTCTATTAAGTGTTCCATGATAAGTACTTTATTCACATAAGCCTTTGAAATATCTTATTTCACATCTATATGATGAGCAAGATCAACCTGCACTCAACTTTTAGAAATCTAAATTCATTTCATATAGATTCATTTAGTAAGCTTATGCCTTGCAACAATGTTGAGTTGGTGATACTGCAATATAAACATCTATTTACTGCTGTTTGAATATGCTGTATTGGTTTAACTTTTTGCACAAAAAAATACAAATTTCACTTTTCTAAGTATCTTGCCTTATATATTAGCCATTTTTTGAAATCTCACTGTAGGTTTTCCTGGTTTGTTTGTTTCATACATTAAGGTTTTTTTTGTTGTTGTTGTTGTTGTTGTTGTTTTTTTTGGGGGGGCGCATCACTGCCCTCAGGTGGTGGGAGTAGGAGGCCCAGCCTTTGCTCCGTGGAGCTGGAATCGAACCTCCATCCCAGTGGGCCACAGTCCCGTGCACAACCACTACGCCACTGGGGCTCAGCCCACATTAAGTTTTTACATATAAGATTTAACCTAATTTTGATGAATTTGAAACCCAAATTCCTTTCTCAAATCTACATTTCTGAAGAGAGATGATGGCCATTATTTGGCTGTTTTGATTAGACACTGATTTTTAAACCAGCAACGGAAAGTAGCTGTTTGTTGGGACTCTAATTAGCATCTCACTTGTTCATCTACTTGTCTTAATAATTAAATGTCATCTAATTTAATACAAAAAGTTTGCCAAACTGGCTGCTGATGTATAAATTTATGAATGTATTAAACCTTCAATAAACAGAGCAATAAACAGTATTTATTACATAACTAAACTTTGATTACTTTAACTTTATTTGAAAATAGTTGTAGCTCATCATGTATGTAACAGTACACAAGAAAGGAATAATAAAAAGTCAAGTAGAAAATAGGACTGTTACTCAAGCTCTGAATATTTATGTATGTTGGTGACTACAATTCAGCTTTAAGGAGACAGTTTAATTTTCTTTATCTGCTTATATGCAATATTTTTAAATGAAAAGCAAAGAAATTGATTTCAAAGAAATATTCCCGATTGCCATATCTTTATACAAATAAAACATGTATTATATATATACATATATCTATATATATATATACATATATTTGCACACAGGCAATCCCCTCACACATTAGTTTCCTGTGCTTGCTATAGGAATTATATGTGTGCCTATGATATTTATAAAGGTGCTCTGAAGGAGAAAATATGGTAAATGTAACTCTTCAAATTCATCCTTAATGTAAGAAAGGCTATTTTCATAATTACAAACTTGCTTTTTGAAAAAGAGTCTATGAATCAAATAAGAATTGTTAGCAACTGACACCAAAGTGACATATGAAGCTTTAAATTGAGGATAACCACTCTCTCGTTTTTCAAATTAAAAAGCTGCATCTTCTTAGTTAACCAGTTGTCCACAAGTCGATCTTGACTCACAGTCATCCCACCTGGGTCAGAGTAATAATGGGAGAGGAAGATGTTAGAGATGTTTATTTTTTAATTTTTTTAGAGATGTTTATTTTATGTAAGCTAGAACAACCAAACAAAAGAAACTAATTCAATTTACAAGTTATTTACACTTTTAACTCAGCAGATGGATTTGTATTTCTGATGTAAATGCAATAGAAATAATAAGCTATAGGGGTGAAAATAATTCCCTGTTGTAAATCTGATTAGCTTTCCCTCATAATTGTATTTGAGAACTGCTCGATGGCAGTGAGTCTGCTGTGATACAGACCTCTGGAGTCTGGTTTGGGATATCCTCATATGCTATGTAACTGAGAAGCAATTAACATACCTATGATGACACTGTGAATTTTATCCTTTAAAATGAACTTTTGCTTTAACAGCATGACATTCACATATAGAACACAACTTCAAATCAACATAAAATATGCAGATTTCTGTGTGCCAGAGATAAGCCAACCACACAATCACAATGACTGTGAACTCTTCATCCCAAAGATGCATTGGGTGCACTTTTTATAAATTGAAATAATAAATAATAAATTGGGTCTAAAAGTAATTTGTGTTTTTGCTGAGCCATCTACTCCCAAAATATCTGGATTCTGAGTCTCTAATACATTACATTATAAGCTGCATTCCTTTCTCAAACTCTTATATATGTAAACAGAGGTAAGACCTTGGCAATTTTGTGTGTCTTTTAAAGTTTTGGTCTTCCTTTTCATCCTGTCAGCTAAAATAGTTCTCTCTTCATTCTGAACACATTAAAAGGGGGAGGATATTAGAACGCATGCAATGTTCTTCTCTATCAATTCTAGGTTACTGAACACTCTCATTTATTAAAACAAAGATTTTTCATTCAAAATAAGTAGTTCCCTAATTTTTATCTGAATTTTCTAAGGAAGGGGGGGGGGAGAGATTTTATAAAGCTATAGGCAATTCTCATATTACTACCTCTTTTGTAATGGGACATTTTCTCATCCAGAAAACATTGCTATGTCATTTGCTACATGGAAAAATAAAAAGGTAAAAGTTTGGGGGACATTGACAGATTGGCAAATAGGCATGTTTTCTTTTGTTTCATTGTAATGAAAGTTTACAGAAATATCAAGAAAAGCCTCAACCAAGAATTGATCAATAGTCAACCATTTCCAGATGTAATATGTGCTTGAGAACCGATAATATTAAAGGAATAAATCCAAGCCGCACTGAAGGCACCAGCAAAAACAAAAGCCAAATAAGGTTCCAGGAATTAACGGGATTGAAGGGTTTTAATAAATTGAAAGGTTTTAATAAATAGATACAATACCAACAGCACTCACTCTCTCACTCACTATTCATGCTAAGAAATTGGAAAGAATGCCCATTCCAGTAAAAGGCAACCCAACAGTATGGGAAATTTTCCCATAATAGTGCCATTAATATCACACACAAGTAAAATTTTGCTGAAGATAATGGAATGATGGCAGCAGCAATATATTCACAGAGAACTGCTAGAAAATCAAGCCAGATCTGAAGAGGACATAAAAGAAGGGGTATTGTTGCTAATCCAAATTGAGTCTTACATGAGAGTAGAGGCTATCAGAAAGATTTTTACGTGTGTTTTCCTTACAACACAAAGAAATTTGAATGAGTGGATCACTACAAATTATGAATAGCATTGTGAAAAATCAAATTCCAGAATGCTTGTGTTCATGCAGAGCCTGTGTATATGCCAAGTGGCAGTCGTTCTAACAGAACAAGGGGATACTGAGAAGTTTGACATCAGGAAAGGTGTGCATCAAGGTTGTATGCCTTCGTCATACTTACTCAACCTGTATGCTGAGCTAATAATCCAAGAAACTGCACGATATGAAGAACAATGAACTTGGCATTTGAATTAAAGGAAGACTCGTTAACTCGTGATATGCAGATGACACCATCTCGTTTGCTGAAAAGCGAATGTGTTAGTCTGGGTAGAATAGAGAAACAAAATTTATAAACACGCATGTGTATATATGGGAGAAGCTTATATACAAGAGAAAAAGAGCATTGAGAAAACATCCAAACCCAGTCCAGTCCAAGGTCATAAGTCCAATATTAGCCCATATGTCGGAGACCAATCTATAAGTCCTCTTCAGACTCACGAAACACATCCAATGATGTCAAATGCAGAACAACCACAAGTCAGCAGGTAGAAAGTCTTTGGATCCTGTGGTGCTGTCAGCATCTCAGCGCTGGCAGGAATATTCACGTGGCTTCTCTAAATGCAGGTTTCTGGCTGCATCAGGGTAAGTTCATGTGGCCTCTCCTCAGGGATATCTTGCCAGGTTGTCAGTCGAGTTGCTCCAAGGGGGTGAGAAAGTGGCTCCTGTTTCCAAGAAGGAAGTGCCAGAGTTCCCAGAATTCTCAGGAGAAGACCATGCCCACACAGAGGTCTCATTGGCTACCTCCAGATTGACAGGCTAGACTCCACGCCTACACTCAATCTTCAAATTGGCACTCAATTAGGTGACTGCCACACCGAGACTTAAAGCACTTATAAATATCAAAGAATAGAGCACAGAGTATGAATTACACCTTAACACAAAGCAAAAATTTCCACAATTAGACCAATAATTAACATGATTAAAAATAGAGAAAAGATTGAAATTGTCAAGGATTTCCTTTTTCTTGGAGTCACAAACAATGCCCACAGAAACAGAAGTCGGGAAATTAAAATATATATTACACAAGGGATAAGATCTCTTTAAAGTGCTAAAAAAAAAAAAAAAGACATGCCACCTTAAGGTCTAAGGAACATCTGGCGCAAGCTCTGATACTTTCTTTTCTTTTTTAATAATTTTATTGGACGTTCATACAACGCTTTTTTGGGGGGGAGGGGGAGCGCATCACTGCCTCTGGTGGTCATGTGCGCTACCCAGTGCCGCTCCTGAGAGCCGCCGCTAGATTTGAACCGCCAAGCCCTCGGGCTGCAGTTCCGCACTCAACCACTTGTTCCACCAGGGCTCAGCCCGGTTCATACAACTCTTATCACAATTCATACATACATTGATTGTACGTCAAGCACATTTGTACATTTGTTGCCCTCATTATTCTCAAAATATTTGCTTTCCATTTAAGCTCTTGGTATCCGCTCCTTTTCCCCTCCCTCCTCCTCCCCCCTGCCTCTGCCTCATGAACACTTGATAATTTATAAATTATTATAATTTGTCATATCTTACACTGTCTGATGTCTCACTTCACCTACTTTTCTATTATCTGTCCCCATAGAGGAAATTATATGTAGATTCTTATAATGGGTTCCCCCTTTCTCCCCCACCTTCCCTCTACCCTCCTGGTATGGCCACTCTCACCACTGGTCCTGAAGGGCTCATCTGTCCTGGATTCCCTAGGTTTCTGACTCCTTTTTGTACCAGTGTACATTCTCTGGTCTAGCTGGATTTGTAAGGTAGAATTGGGATCATGCTAGTGTGGGGGAGAAAGCATTGAAGAACTAGAAGAAAGCATGGTTATGCTGCACCCAGGCTGGCTCATCTCCTCCCTGCAACCCTTCTGTAAGGGGATGTCCCATTCACTACAGATGGGCTTTGGGTCTGTAATCTGTACTCTCCCTCATTTACAAGGACAAAAATTTTAGTTCTTTGATGCCTGATATCGGATTCCTTTGACATCTCGTGGTCACACAGGCTGGTGTGCTTCTTCCATGTGAGCGCTGTTGCTTCTGAGTTAGATGGTCACTTGTTTACCTTCAAGCCTTTAAGTCCGCAGATGCTATGTCTTTTGATAACCAGGCACCATCAGCTTTCTTCACCACTTTTGCTTATGCACACATTTGTTTTCAGCAATCGTGACAGGAAGATGAAGCTCTGGTATTTTCAACAATTTCATATGTATGTGATAGCTGGATAATGAAAAATTAAGGCTAAAGAAGAATCAAAGTTTGGGGATTATGGTATTGGCATAGAATATTAATTATGTCAGGAACTCCCAAAAGAACAAATAAATTCATCTTGAAAGAAGTACAGGCAGAATTATCTTGAAAATGAGGAGAAAAATCTTATCTCAGGTAACTTGGATGTTACCTTCAAGTAAGACATTATGCTTGGTAAAGTGGATGTTTGGATCAGTGTAAAAGAGAAAGTAAGAGCGGTTGACCCAGTGACTGTAACAAGGGGCTCAAACATGGTATGGATTGTGAGAATGATGCAAGACAAGGCATCATGTCATTTCATTGTCCAAAATGTCGACATAAAGTTGACAACTTTAAGTGATAAGTCACTTCATATCCAATACACTCTTTTTGTGTTTTCTAGCCTGTATAATCTATATGTATGTTGATTGATATTGATAATATATAAGTCAGTATTATGGGTTAATAAAAATTTTGACTGAAATTATTCTTATAAAAAAATCTTTCGGTTCCTGAATACCATAGTAAAAAAAATAAAAGAAAAAGTCCTGATCCCATTCTTTTTACTTCCACATAGAACCGCTGGATGTGCTTAATTTGGAATGGAAAAAGGAAGGAAGAA
>PVJH01032958.1:0-22089 GCA_004026705.1 Nesogale talazaci | reverse complement strand
CGCGGAGTCTCAGGGAATAGTCAGAGTCCCTGCCCCTGGGCACTTCCCTCTCGGGCGGCTGCAAGGAGCCTAGGCCTTTGTGCCTGGTCTCTGTTTCTCTCCAGCCCATGTGGACCCCTGGAGAAGGAGAGGAGGAAGAGGACGGCCCAGTCCTGGCCGAGCTAAAGACAGTGAGGCACCCAGAAGATGCCAGGACCCACGCTGACACCTCTCTCTCTGTTGTGACATGGAGGGTGCGGGAGTCCCACACACATCACATCACCTTGTGAGCTTTCCTAAAACAGTGTGGTCGGAGTCATCATACACATCTGAACTCATCGTCCCACAGTCGTACACCTGGGCATTTTCACGTCATTTTCATGCCCAACTGCTCAGAGGGATTGGAAAGTGGTGCCAACGCTGAACCAACAACCTGACGTGGCAGCCCTTAAAGGGCACCAAGGAGTGGCTGCTTGCCACGCACTATCTGCATACCACCCCCCCACGGCCACCCCCCCATAGACGGCAACTGCCTCTCTACGTTTTTCCTGAACCCATCCAACCTTCCTCCCTCTCTGACATCACCTGCCTGAGCCCCACTGGCACGCGAGACTGCCACCACAGGGCCAACAAACCTAAACTCAGGTCCTCACTCAAGCCTGAAACTGACCTTCATATAAAACTCAATGTGCCCTGCAGTACAACTATTGGTCTCTCCACATTTGAACAGAGAAAAAAATAATAACATAACCATGATCATTAAAAAACAAAGACATGCATATGTAAACTATGATCCAAATAACTAATAGAACCTGTGAAGCTAAGCCTCCACGGAACTGAACCCGAACCGGATGGCGGCCAGCTGCCACTGCTGACCACACTTAACGGCCTCCCAGGAGGAGGCCAGAGAGAGCGGACAGTGTGGAGCTCACTAGCCTGGCAAAGACTAGTCGGATCCAGTTCAAGGTAGAGTTGCCACTTAGTAAAGAAGTTAAAATAAAAAAAAGGCGAGTAGAATCCTTAAGACTATGGATGGCCTTTCTACTGCCATTATGTCAACAGCAACTCACAGGGGCCTCAAAGAACAGAGTAGAACTGCTTCATGGCTTTTCTGAGACTCCCGCAAAGCAGCTGGTGGGTTTGAACCGCCCACCTTTTGGTTTGTAATCCAATGCCTAAAACACAGCACCGCCAGGACCATCTGAGACTGGTCCTGGCAACAACACCCCCCCCACACACACACACACACAAACACACACACATTGTTCACATTGTGGGGCACTTTACAAGGGTCTCTTCCAACCCCACAGGCTTTGTTACGGATGAACGAGACCCTTGGAGGTAGATCCTTTAGTCCCGCTCCTTCTTTCACAGGGGAGAGGCACGCATGTGCACACACAATGACCGGGCCGACACTGCAGAGCAGGCAACAGCAGTGACAGGAGGGCTGGCCTGCCTGGCACCACTGCCCTCACCACCCCAAGAGATTTAAAGGCTTAAGCGACATTTTGTCTTACAACTACCTTCCTGTATCAGGTTCCAGCCTGTACCTGTTGTCCTCCGAGCATCTGCTACAACCCCTCCAGAGATTAACAGCTTCCTGAAGCAGGAGCTCACTCCTCTCCCGAGAGCAGCAGTGGCTCCACATATACCTGCTGTGACCGGAGTGTCCAAGCCCCAAGCCTAACCCGCTCCCTGGCAGCGGCTCCACCGGTAAAACAGAGAGAAAGACACAGACGACCCAGGCAACCCGCTCCTCCCCAACTCAGAGCCCAGGGGACACGCTGGTTCAAGCATTTTGACTGTGAACCAGGGGCCAGTGTTCACATTCAACAGTTCATGTGCGTTTCCCTTCAGCTCATCCCTTGCAACCCCGTCAACACACGTTCTCTTGTCCCACTTCCTCCTCCCCTCCGTGCTGCCCTGTGAATGGATTCTACCAGGGACGAGCTCAGTTCTGGACGCACCGGGTCATGAACGGCCAGACCTCGAGGGGCCCCGCCGATTTCTATCTGCCCGTAAGCTTGATCTCTTTTAGGATTTCGCAGTATTTCAGTCTTTAAAAGCTGGTCGTGTACAACTCTCCTTGGTGAGAGTGAACTATTCTATTGTACGAAGGGTGAATTATATGGCGCAGGGGGAGCGGGGGAACTGGTCACGAGCTTACCCACAATGTCGGAAGATACTCAGGTGAAGTGATCACATTTCCACTTAAGTCAAATTGATTGATCTGCCGGAAGACGATGATGTTCACGTCATCAATGTCATTATTCCCCACCTGCAGAGAGACCACGGCTGACACTGAGAGAGCTGGACGAGCAGGAACATCCCGTCCCTGGATGGACTGAGGGCTGCTTCACAGCAAACCTCCCTTCAGAGAACAGGGTTTGCCCCTGAAGGAGGCCAAATCCAATGTCACAGCCTGACAACAGGTGGGCCAGACCTGGCCCTCCGCCTCGCCCCCCCGCCCACACACATTCTGTATGATGCTCATGTTCCAAGGCAGGCTTTCCAGCTTCTCTTGAAGCAGAGAGCCGTCAGTGGGCTCTGGGCTGCAGCTACTCTCTTTGGGCAGGGGGTATGTGTTTGTTTATGCACCCCGCCGACCTTTCAGAGGCCGGTGGCCACATCTGTCTTCTGAGCTACCACTAGGTGGACTCGAACCACCAACCTTTGAGCCAGAAGTCAAACACTTTACCATCGGCACCACCAAAGCAGACTGCTCTCTCCACTCGGAGGCCTCCCTTTGCACGTCTGCTGCTGTGTGCCTTGGAGCTACAGCCGACTTGAGGCCAGAAGAAAACTGCCCCACAGGGTCTCAGGGGCTGTCTGCACATCTTTATAAGAGCAAGCGGGCCAGGTTGGTCCTGCCAGCGTGGCTGGTGGGCTCTAACTGCTGGCCGTCTGGTTTGTGGCCAAGTGCTTAACCGTTAACCAGGGCTCCTGTCTTTGTGTTCAACGTTCACTTAATAAAGCCACCAAAACCGATCATGAGGATCAACCTGGAGCCCCTCCCAGGGGAACGAGTAACAGAAAAGTGGGTGAGGGGTGACGGAGGGCGATTTAAGATATGGAAAAAATAATCTATAACTTATGAAGGATTTGTGAGGGAGGGTAGAGGGGAAAGGAATGGGGAGCGGATATCACGGACTCAAGTGGGAAGAGAAAGCTTTGAAAATGATGGTGGCATAGATGCAAATGTGTTGGACACATTGGAGGAATGTATGGATTGTGATAAGAGACGTAAGAGTCCCTAATAAAACTATTTAAAATCCATAAAGAAAAAAATAGCCGCCGAGAGTCAGTCTCCACCGACCCAAACCCTCTGGGTCAGCACCGCCAGCTGTCTGGTAAGGCTGACTACATGGATTTGGCTGTCTCCTGTACACCAGAGGCTGCCTCCTTCGGGGCTCAATTTCCATCATCGCAGAAATCAAAGAACTCTGCCCATCAAGTGGAAGAAAAAAAAGGCACCTAATGGAAGACTAGGTATTCCAGCCCCAGTAAGACCACCCATTCCCCACCCCACCCCCACCCCCCACTGCCTGCAGAGGCTCCTTCTGCCTCCTGGGCACCTGAGGAGAATGCACCTTCCTTTTTCTAACCTACAGCAGCAGTGCTGCTCACTTCAAACCCCAGCCCACCAGCTGTTGCCTGGGAAGATGGCATCTCTCTGAGAGGCCCTTTGGGAGGGACCAGGACAGGTGGAGCGCAGACAGCCCCAAGTCCTGGAGCGTCTCTAATCGGGGAGCAGTCCAGCCCAGAGTCAGTGCACCTCCCTCTCTTACCTCAATGGCCCGGTGGTGGGGCAGGGCCCGCTCAATGTGGTCGTTGCCTTCTGCCTTGAGCTGAACGTGGTACACACACCCCGGCTGCAAGGAAGCACAGCAGCTGAGTCACTGGAGAGGGGCCGTGACGTCAAGCCTGGCTGCCCCTGGTCTGCTCAGCTCATGGACCAATCTGTGGCCCATTAGCCTTCCTAAGGGCCACTGCACAAAGCCCCCTGACACTGTAGCACGGGTCACAGTCGCCAAGGGGCCATGAGCAGGTCATCATAGAAATGAAATAATGGACAGGAATCACACGAGAACAAGGCACGTGACTGAACCTCAAGAACACGGTGCTCAGCGAACCCCTTAGAGTGATACTGCATGGCCCCACTAAGAGGAAATTCCCAGGATGGTGATTCTGACAACAGGAGCTTGGATGTGGTTCCCATGGGTTTGGGGCACCAAGTGACCATCTGGGCTGCGAAGACCTCTTTGGAAACAGGGGTAATGGCTGCACAGCACAGTGAAGGTCGCCCAACTGTGCCCTCCAAAACAGTCAAGACGGCACTGTTTGTGTGAGAGAGGGCTTCCCGGAAAAGACCGAACTGGAAGATAATGACGCTTTCCCACAGACTTTCTGACCCCTGTGCAGGTCTAAGCCTCCCATGTGAGGTTGTTAACAAAGGGAAGACAAGCCCCCTGCTAGAGAACTCGCTGCCCTCTAGCGGCTTTCCTCCCAATTCTGCCTCTGCCGCTTCTGTTCAGGGAAAGTTCAGTTCAGGTCTGCCCTTTCCCTGCAAACTCAGTCTGCGCTTTTCCCATGGATCCACCCTGTCCTGGCTGCCCACAACATCCCCTCCCCCCCAACCCCCGTCCTCTGCAGCTGTGTACACTGACACCTGGAAGGACTGAGGCGAAGAGGGGGCACGGGGTCTCAACCTTCTTTGACTCTACCCTTCCTTGGTACAGGCACAGTGAGTCGGCAGCGACGCCGGGACGGCCTGGCCCAGGGCTGTGCTCGCCCAGCAGCGCTTGCTCTGGAGAAAGCACATCAAATGCAGGCGGGGGGCAGGGCTCCAGAGTGGAACAGCAGCTCTGGGGAAGCCCCATTAGCAGCACTGTGGTGTCTGCGAGAGCCTTCCGCAGCCCCGGAGCAGACGAAAGCAGCAGCGATCCAAGGAAACCCGCAGGAGAAAAGGGCCATGACGCCTACAGCAAAGCACGCGATTTACCAACCCGAAGGACAAAAGGGCTTTGTTCGGCCCCCACCGAGAAGTGTGGAGGGGGGGCGGAGGGCCTTGGTGTCACTAACTTTTTACAGCACAGTGCGCACTTGGAAATCCCAATCTCTGAGTTCTCCCTAGGAAATTCAAACTCTGGCAAACACAGAGCCTGCCTTCCCAGGTGAATCTGAGCGGGGCAGTAGCTCCTGCCGGTCCACCAGGTCCCACCTCTCCCTCCTTCGACCACTCGTTCGCTCTCCTCTCCGGGACCCTGGGCATTTGGGGGGCTCCCTCGGCCTAAGCCATGGGGAGGCAAGGGGGGCTTCAAGCCAACGTTTCCCATCGTTCTCCCCGGCACAGACTGCAGCTGTTGAGACAGCGCCCGGGAGGCTGCTCTGCCCGGCCCTCTCTCGGTGTCCTGGGTGCTGTCCCACATCTCTGAACACGGATGGACGAGAGAACCCACTCCGGCCTCACCAGCAGTCCACGCAGCCGGAACTTGCCCTCCTCGTCGGTCACGGTGTCTTCTCCATACACGCTACAGTCGCTCTGGCCCACGGCTTCCACGGCCACACCCTGCTCTGGCTCTCCGTTCAGAGAAGAAACGGTGCCGTAGCAACTGCCGAGGCAGAGTACACCATGTCATCGTCTGGCGGTGCTCTAAAGCACGCGGTGGCCCATCAACAGGACGTGAGCCGCCGGCAGTGCAGGCGAGCAAAGTCTGCACCCAGTGACTGAGGCCGTGTGGGTGGGGCTCTGCGTGTACGTAGCAGCTACACGCAATATATATTCAAGGCGACTTCAAGAAGCGCATGAAAAAACTGCAGCTTTCCACAGACTTTTCTGAGAGCCCCAGGTACACATAGGAACACACACAAACAGCAACACTCAATGGAAGTATTCAGAAAATGAACCCATACAAATCCCAGTCGTCGTCCTCCTCACCGCCAGCCAGAGTGGAGCCACCCTGTGGGTGGCCGACTGTGAACCTTTATGGGGGTGGGAAGCCTCATCTTTCTCCCCATGAGTGGCTGGAGGTTTGCCAAGCTGGAACCCGTGCCACCAGGGCTCCAGCTGGGAATGGGAAAATGGGCGGCTAGGAAATGGGAGCGGGAGGAAAACGATGGCATATTCTTCTAAATTTTAACGTTCTAAATTTTAACTCCAGTGACTATCATCTTCCTTTCAAAATCCTTAACTCATTTAAAATAAATGCAAAACAAATGAAAAAGCTTTTTAGCAGCTGCATACCTTGCTTGAGCAATTTGAAATTTTGAACACGTTTAAAATAGGAACGCGGGGCCTGAGCAGCTAGTTTGAGGGATTGGACAGAAAGGTCAGCCGCCAACCACCTTTGGCCCAGGGCCCACGTGCCCGATCTCTAACAGCAGCCTGATGCCTGGGAAAGGCTTCAAGCAGCAGACGTGGGAAGGCAGTCCCCCAATTTGCCCTCGCACGTACGGAGCGGGCAGGGCTGCTCACCTGTAGGCCGTCCGATAGCCGGTGATGGTGATTCTCAGGTTCTGGCCCTCCTGCACCTCGATCATTTGGGAGGATGGCTCAAATCGGAACTCTTTCATCATGGGTTTGAAGTAATACTGCCCGGGGCTCTGGGGGAGGGAGACAAGCACAAACTGAACCTCGATAGCCACTGTGGAGGGCTGGAAAGGGGGACAGCAGAGCTAGGGTCAGGCCGCACTAGCTTGAGGGCTTCCAAAAAGGAAAGAATAGCCCCCTCTCTCTCAGAAATCATCATTCTAAGGAAATGGCAACAAGATAAGGACTGCGGCTGGCACCCCCGTGAGCCTCCAGTCCTTCTGTGGGGGAGAAGGAAGACAGTCATACGATAAAGCAACTGAGCCTGAGCAGTGAGCCTGCCTGAGCTGACACAGAACCCGCAGCAGAGGGAGCTCTACAGCTTGGTACAAAGTCTGCAGCGTTTGGAGAGGCCTCGGGGCTCGTTATGGCAGCCTGTGACACTCCTTTCACCCTGGGACAAGGAGGATTGCCTGGGTCTCCAGTCAGAGGCTCAGACACCATCTCAGATGAGAGGTGTCCTGCTGTCTCCCTCCATGGGGAGCCAGGTTTTCTGGATGAGCCCCAATGGCGGCCCCTGCAGGCCACGTCATGCTGGCAGGATGTTCCCACCTCTAGGTGACTTCTTTGACTTTGACCTGAGTCAGAGTGTGAGAGTCCCCAGGTGACTCTCCACACCTCATGGAAACGGGGGAGAGGAAGGTGGTCCAAGAAGTCCCAGTGACGATCTCTCACCGCCCACTCGCTCCAACACCACACTTTGGCATTCCAGAAGTGCCCATGAGCCGCCTAGCTGTTGCCCCGGACTGCTGCCTGGGGCTGGGGCTGGCCCGCAGGTCAAGGAGGAGCTGGCTCTGAGAGGAGGGCAACCGGAAGGCCTCACCTGGATCCCAACCTCAGTCTCAACTCCAGTGACGTCTGCCACTTTGTGTGTGTTGCACACACGCGTGCACACACACACACACACCACCACCACCTAACCACCCCAAGCCCGCTGCCATGGCACAGCGTGGCCCTGGAGACAGGCCGGCGTCTTAATGACAAGTAGCTGACCGGGTAAAAAGCGGCGTGTGCAGGAGGGAATGGAAGCAGCAGCATCCACTCTAGGATGAGCAGCACTGTCACCGCGTCTGGTCCCCAGAGATACACAAGCCACACCCAACAGGCTTCCTCCTCGCATATTGTCAAGTACTACGTGAGACCCGGGTTCCCTGCCCCTGCTCTCCGGGGACCTCACCAGGTTTGAGAACGTCAGAATGCCGTTGTCCTGAGTCAGGAGGTTGGAGCGAAACATGCCGCCACTGAGGGACAGGAGGACTCCGGGGAGGGGCTGGTCGTCTTCAGCTTTTATCTGGGGGGAAGAAAAGAGACACTTGAGGACAGGGGACTTGCAGCCGGGTCAAGCATCACTGCACAGGGTTGTGCTGACTGGGCTTATTTTCACTTAAGTTGCTATTTATTCATGAGTGAAAGAGAGCCAATAGTGCAGGAGCGAATATGACCATTGTGGTGGGCAGCCTTCCAGAACTTTCTGGGCCCACCAACAGCTGATGATCCTGTGCACATCGCTGGTGGGCTGGCAAGTCTATGCAAGCGGTGAGGAGAAGAGGGAGGTGGACAAAGTGAAGCAGAAATGGCGACACTCCACATGCAGTTTCCACCACCTGGCCTAGCCTCCTCTGGGGTCCGGCGGCCTCGCTGCTGCTGTTGCCTGGCTGCACCACATTCCAAAGTGGGGTTGGCAAACCAGGGCATGGGGAGCAGCGGGCAGCTTCCATGACGAAGAAAGAGGCAAAGGTCCGCTGCCTGACATGTGTGTCTTTGTAGGCCTGGGTTTTCCCTGTTTCTGAGCATTGTTCTGACATGTGTGTGCATTTTAAATCCAGAAAAGAAACAAAAAACCAATCCCACTCCCCACCGAGCCCATTTCTGTCCCATCGGGCCTGGGTCACAGCAGAACCGCATCTGCTCATGGCTACAGGAGAAAAAAGTGTCCTCTGCACAGCTGACCCTGCAGCTAGTGGTTCCATCAATGTCCACCCCCAGCACCACTGGGAGTTCCCTTACAATGCACCCTCCCTCCGTCAGTACAGAAGGCTGTCACCTGACTGCAGCGCAGAGTGCCCAGAACCAGCCAGGAGGCCACACCTGAGCCAAAGCTGGAGGTCGTTTGATGGCTGCAAATTTAACCTCGTAAGAAGAACTGCAGAACCTTCCTGCAAATCCCTCCACTGCACAGTGGGGTTTTCAACCACGCATCTTACAGTTGCTGCCTCCCAGCCTCACTCACGTTCCTCCTGGCAGCCGCTCTTTGCACACTGGGCCTGTCCTCTACAGTCTGTCTTCCCAGCCGGAAGGGCTTTTCACTGATCTGAAAATGTATTCTGCCAGAGAACATTTTAGAGTTCTGTGTGCTCCAATCTGAGATTCTTTCTCTTTGGCTTCTCACTTAACCACTGAGTCAAGGGTCCCAAGACTCATTCTGTGCAGCCTACCGACGGCTTCTTCCCAGAAAGGACTGGGGAGGCCATCACACGCCATTCAGAGAAGCAGTCTCTGTCCTTCGGTGCAGACCACGGTTAAGGATGAAAATGTAAAACTCAAAAAAAAAAAAAAAAAAAAAGTAAAACTCTCTCCGAAAGGTCTACAGATGCTCTAAAGTCAACAGAGTCTCCAGTGACGGAGAGTGGAAGCAGTCAGGCTGAGTGCACATCTTGCATGGTGTCTGCCTTCCTGCACAACAAAGGATGGGACCCACCCAGCCACAGGACACAGAGCAGCAGCTGTCTGGGGAGGGGCCAGAGACAAGAGATGAGAGGCCCCAGGAAACTGTTGGTGGGAGCGGGACCCTGGAGATGGTGCAGACTAAGCACTGGACTGCTACCTGCAAGGTGGGTGGCTTAGACTCGCCGACTGCTCCAGGGGATAAAGATGAGTCAGCCTTCTCCTGTAAAGACTGACAGCCGCGGGAATGCTAAAGGCAGGTCTGTCTAGTTTACACAGGTGCTATGGGCTGTATGGCCATGGGCTTGGTTTTTAAAAAAAAAAAAAACATGTTTGCTCCTAGGTCAAGTGCACCTCCAGAAAACGACTCAAATTATATGGAAAGTTTTAGGGGCCATGAGTGTCTGTAGGTGGGAAACACCTCAGACAAGGAGGCAAAAACCTTTACATAACTTGAAAAGTGTCATCAACGCCACTGAAATGTACAGGTAGACAAGGTTGAAAGGGTGTGTTTTATATATTGTTGAACAACAAGAAAAGCACTTCTTAAAATAGTGTTACCTCAAAAAAAAAAAAATAGCGTTACCTCAAAGCTTATGCCGGCCAAGGCATAGGCCTTAAAGTCCCCTATGGTCCCATCCACAGCCGTCAGAACGTAGCCCTCCTTCTGTGAGGTCACCGTGTATTCCCGATCACTGTGCAGGGGCCCCACACTGATGGAAACAAAGAACACTCCAGGTGACTGTGATTCACACTGGCAAACAGCCCCATCGGCCACCAGGAACTCCAGGCTCTGCCATTTCTTTAGGAGAGGGGCCAAAAGCAAACGTGTCTCAATCGGGGCCTTCTTACCCATAGGCACCTTTGTCATCGGTATAGACAGTGATCAAGGGTGAGCTTGCCCCCTTCTCACTAATGACGATCTCGACACCTTCCAGCTCAGGGTGGATTTGGCCTTCCAGAAACAAGCCTGCCTTCCCGTGGATCTCGATCAGCTTCCCTGGACAGCTCTCTGGACAGGGAGGAAAGAAAAAGGGGACTTGGCTGTCGATGAAGGGAAAGAAGCCTTCCGGTGGGGGCTTCCCATTCAAGTACAGCCCCGGACAAAACCTGGGGCTGGTCTCAAGTGAGGTTCTTTCACAGCGCAGACACTTCTGTCTGTACCTCCTGCTAAAGAGAGTGAACGGGAAATCTGACGCAGGCTGGGCTCACGTTTTTCCCTACCCCTGGGTAGACCCGAGACAAGGACTCCCTCCAGGGGAGAAGGGGTTGGGCCACTCAACTCCCAGAGACCCCAGAAAGCCCTGCTCTGCGGCCCCTGAACCACAGCCCACACCTGGACCTCCTGAAGCTCAACTATCAGCAGCAAAGGCTCCCATTCCCCAAGGCCCTCCCATCACCCATGGAAAAAGCATACCTATCACTAACAATTCAGAATATGAAGATTAAGCACTCACATTTTGATAATGGATGACTTGACAACTACATTGTTTATCAGAACATCAAAGAAAACTACGTCTTTTTCCAAAGAGATGATCTCAATTCTAAGAGTGCTACTCTATCTTTTGAGGGGGAGGGGCAATCACCGCCCTCTGATGGGAGTGGGAGACCCAGCCTTGCTGCTGCTGGATTTGAACCACCAAGCCAGTGGGCTGCAGTCCCGCACGCACTCAACCACTACGCCACCGGGGCTCAGCCCGAGTGTTACTCTTATTGACATGGACCATGGGTTCCCAAACTTATTTAGCTTACTGCCCTCTTTTCAGAAAAAAATCAATGACTCAGCCGCCCCCATTAAAAACCTTCCTCAGACCGCCTGTAATCTAGGATGAAACATAGGTGTCTGCTCTGTGCGGCTCCCTGGACTGTCCCAGGGCTCCGCAGGGACCGTGAGCACACTGTGGAAAATACCACTCTCCATCTTCCACCCACCCACTCATGCACTCGCCGAGAGAAAAAGGACACGAGGCCATTCATCAAGGTGACTCCATCACCGCACCTGCCCACCCCTGACACAGACCATGAGGTGTGCCGTTCGCCTGCAAGATGCATTTACCTCCACTGACGACGGCTTCCATTGAAGGGGGGTAAAAGAGAAGCTCTTTAGACGAGGGTGTCACAGTGATTCTCTCTCCAGACCTAAAACAATTAGAGTGCTTCAATGTGGTCCCCCAGTCCTGCCCACCCTACTAGACAGCAAACGTCAGCACAGAAGGCATCGGGGAACACAGCTCAGAGGGGGCTTACCGTGCCCAGTAAGAGAAGTCGTATGAGAAGGGGCCTTGTAACTCATCCACCATCTCTTGCACAGGAGGCTTGGTCCTGCCTTCTCGGCCTTCTTCCCGGCCCTTCTTCTCCCTCTCCTGCCTGCGCGCCTCGATCTCAGCCAGCTGCTGCTCCCTGCGGAGCTCCTGCGCCGACTTCAGAGGGCCGAGCACCAGAGCGGGCTCGCTGTCGATGGAAGACCTGCAGGAAAGGAAGGGGGTGGCCGGTAAGGCTCTGGTCACCTGTCCTTGTCACCCATGGGATGCTGGCAGTCGACGTGGAATCTTCTGAATAAACTTCAAGCTTAAAAGAAGGGAAAAAAAGCTGAACTTGACTTCACAGGACTTTTAAAAAGCTTGTCAGCTGTCATGCAGGCCAGGACGTACTTACGGAGAACACAGGCTGTTCTAAGCGCTGGGGTCTGGCAGGAAATAGAATACATATGCCCTACCTCTGTGGAACCCACTTTCTAGGGGCAAGAAGCAGGCAGTAAGCAGATGGCCTCGGAGGGTGGGTACAAGGAAGAAGAGCCCACAGAGGAGGCAGTGCTGGGTGGGCAGATGGGGCGGGGCCACTATTTTAGGGGAGGGGCTGTCCGTGCAAAGACCCAGAGCGAGGAAGGACAAGCACAAGCCCTTGGTGCAGCAGCTCTCCCTCGGTAAGTCCACGGAGAGCCAGGAGACGCAGAGGTCCCAGTGTTCAGGGTCAGGCGGAGGTTTGGCAGATCTTGACCCAGCCTTCGGACTCTGTTCTACCCTCAGTGTGATAAAAAGCCACTCGAGTTGTGAGCAGAAGAACAATATGATCTCGAGTACTGAGGGCCAGCTCTGGCGATGGACAGAGAACACGGTGTAGGAGGCCAGCGAGGAATCTATGCGATGGGTGATCCCGGCAAGAGAGGCCGGTAGCCAAAGCAGTAAGAAGACACTGGGCGATGGACAGAATTTGGAATATAATGCCAAAGATGGATTGATTTGGTATGCTTTGGGTACAGGACATAAAAGAGAGAAAATTCCAGGAATCATGACAAAGAGGGAGCCACCATTTCTGAAGCAGGGATGACTGCCGACTAGGCAGACGGAGGGCAAAGGCCCAAAGTGTGCCCGGGGAAATGGGGTCATCCCAGATGCCAGTGACCGTGTCTAGCTGGAATCACAGAGTTTTCACCACCCTCAAGGCGCAGTGACCCAACTAGAAGGCTCTCTGCGGTTATAAAAATGGATATGTCATAATTCTGCAGCAGAGGCAACGTGGAGTCACCGCCACACTGTCAGGGAAGCAGCCCGACCCAAGGCGAGGCATGGCAGCGTCCTGAGTGTAGGCCATTTGACGGAGTGGGTCCTGTTGCAGAGTCGGCCATCTGATGAACACCACCCTGCACAAAGAGGCCCCTCCCACACGGCACCCACGTGAACTGGCCCTCGACGAGGGTTGCCTTTCAAAGACCCTCCTCTCACGAGGCTTTGCAGATCAGGTGCCACTGCTACTTCCTGATGGAAACGCTCTCAAAGGAAGTGGGCGACTTTCCTGGACTTGCTAAAAACACCTGCAATACAATGAACAGACTCCAGAGGGGGGGCGGTTGTTTTGCTTGCTTCTTGACAGAGATGGGAAGGGTCAAGGGCTGTGCAGCCCCAAAAGGAGTTGTCGGGGGCGCGATCTCATCCACAAGCATGAATGCACTGGCTAGACACCACAGGGGGGAAGCCACATGCACGCACGCCGTGAGATGAGAGGTCCAAATCATTGTCAGAGGGTCTCTTACAGAAGGCAGCCCAGGCCTTCTCCCCCGGCCCCACATCCCACGGGAACCAGGGCCTTACTTGATAGTCACGGTGACATCCATGATTTTGTCAGTGGTGATGGTTCCCAGGACATGGTGGCGAACGGCGGTCAATGTCAAGATACTGGGTGAAGACCTATCAATCAAAGGAGTGGAGCGAAAAACACCGCCAACACTAGCACATCAGTCCCTCGGGATCACAACCCACCCTTTCCTGGGATGGAGCCACACAATGTCAAAGCGCTCTTAGTGAGGGCGGGCAGAGCCCCTGAAGGACCTGCTCACTTACACACACACACACACTTGCGCTCACTCAAATGCCCTCTACTTGTTATGCCCTCAGAAACCCACAGGTCTGAGCAACAATGTAAAAATGATAAACTTGAGAAATCCTCATCAGTGGAGGCTGGCCAATGCAGCTGCGATGATATTTAAGCCCCTTAAAAACACAACCTTTCAGCCTTGGTTTGCAGAATCTGGGGAAAGAAACCTCCTATCTCCATTTCCTCAGTCATTTCTCCCAGGGTCCTACAACCCTTATCTGGAAACTGTCAGACACCGACCAGCAAAAACTCAGCCCGTCTAAGAGAAGAACCGCCCAGGGAGCCCTGCACAAGGCGTGGGCTGCCCTCCTCCACAGCTCGCCCCAGCCCTCGAGAAGCAGGCAGGCTTACGTGTCGTAGGTGTAGAAGGCTTGTTCAAACCGGTGACAGGAGCGAGGGGTCACTTTGTATACGCCTACAGACAGGAAATCAAGTCGTATCAGAAACGTGTCCACCACAGCAAGCCACTCCCGATGTTTCAAACCCAAGGGCAGCATCTCTCATGGCAGACTCCCAATCTATCGCCGAGCTGCAGGACCCAGCTGATGGCACAGGCCACTTCAGAGCCCGCTCACCAAAACAGGCGGTCACCTTCCGTCCTGTCCCAGCACCACACTTGTATCTGCACGGAGCAGGCACACAGATCCAAGCACACAGGTCCTGCCACACTGAGTGAGAACCAGTGTCCACTGGGAAAAAGTGAACTACTATGGACTTTTTCCTATAAGCACTCCTATGAGGGGGTGTGGGGCTGTCTCTCTAGGGGAACACTCTGTTTAGGGGCACCTCGCACCAGGTGAGAGGCTGAGAGTCACTTTCAGAGAGGTGAGCAGTGTAGCAATGCGTCCTGACTGAGCACTCACTGGTCATTGCACTCGAGGTCCTGTACGAACCTGCAGTGAGCTGCAACGACCCCTGCTATCTCGTGACACAAGGAAGACCCAGTGCTGCCACCGTTAGGAAGAATGACCTGGGGTCTCCATTCATCCACCAGACAGTGGCTCAGAAGCTACTAGAGGCCACATGTTATACAAGGGGACAGGACAGACTGGCCTGAGCTGAAAGAGCAAAATGCGGTGACTGAAAGGGGTGCAGAGGGTTGCCCTGGCCCGGGGCACTCATGCTTGCAGCCAGCTCTGAAGGTACAGCCAGCGCTCGGAGGGCATGGGTGTCAGGGGCAGAGAACCACACCGCTGCCCTCCCTCGAGGGAGCAAAGGCTCAGGTTGTCTGGGGTGGCATATCTCTTCCGTCTCAGGCAACTACCAAACTGTCGCAGACACTTTGGTTTCTAGAAGTAATGATGCAACACGGGTCTGGCCAGGACAACGGCAGAAGCCTGCAGAAGGCACAAATCAGGGGAAACTCGGGCCGTCTCCCTCCTTCATCTTCCTGACTTGAACCTGACAAGGTTTGGGATACAGCCTTCGCCCTCCTGCAGCCATGCATCTGCCGACCAAACGCGAAAAGGCTAGAAGACACACAAAGACTCCGGGGCCACACCGGGGGAGTCTGGACACTGCCGTGAGAAACAAAGGAAGCAGACCCGAAAGCGCACATTGGACACAAAGGATGCCACCCGCCGGACATGTCCGAGGACGCAAGTATTTACAGGCAGAAAGCAGATCGGCGGCTGAAAATGTTTCATACTGGAACGGTGTTTCACAGTGGCTTAGGTGGGCAGTTGTTTACTGTGGTAAATTCACTCAAAACCATTGCCTTGTACATTTTAAATGGGTACCCTTTATGGTACTAAAGTTAGACCTGAAAAAAGCTGTTGTGGGGAAGGGGGGGTAGAGGCGAGAAGAGACATCACAAAAGGATTTAAGCCAAGTGAAAGGTGACTCAGGAGTCACCGGTGAGTGGTACAATCTTTAAGGTGGCGGGCCTGGTGGTCTTTACCTACGTGAGCCCCTTGAGATCAAGAGGCGCTCCTCGGAAAGGGCCTTGCTGCCTCCAGCAGAGGGGAGGAGGGAGGGAGGGAGTCCAGAGGACCCTGACCACCAACCCCTGTCGACTGCGTAATGCAAATGGAACCGAGACAGAAAAAAGATGCTGCTCACCCACCCTCTGGGCCTCCCCCGTCTCTAAGCAGGAGCCCATCAATCCTTCCAACTCACCAGGTTTGGACAGGCAGAAGCGGTTGACTCCTTTGGACAGGTTGTAAATCCCCACGTTCTCGGGTCCATTTCCATCCTGATAGAATTCCTAAGGGACCAAAGCCAATATGATGACTCACGAGGGAGATGAACCCGCCAGGGTGATTGATTCCATTCCTGCTCCCAGACCAGTCGTCTGCTTTGCCCGCTCACCATTTCGGCACTCGGGCGCCACAGGAAAATTAAGACCTGCACACACGCCTGACAAAAATGTGCGCTTTTCAAAAAAATTTAAAAATTAAATTTAAAAAAAAGTGCGTTTTTCACTCCGCCAGCTGGTTCTGGAGCGCCTCCCACAGGGGCACGGCCAAGGCTGCAGCCTGGGCCAGACTGACTGGCTCCAGCTCCCGGGAGGCTTCCACACCAAGAAGGGAAGCAGACAAGCTCAGGGTGGGCCAGCAGATGAGGGCTTTCCGGTCATCAGTGATGGAACCACAGAAAGCAGATGCCGAAGGGGGCCAGCTCTGAAGAGTCAGCAGGGGCTACTTTGAGTTCGATGATCTCAGGGCCAGCTCACCTGAGGAGGTGACCTTGGGGTGGGGGCGGGGGCTGAAAGATGAGAAAAGCCGACGGTGTAGAGGGCAACCCGGGGTAATATGGGGAGGGAGCAGCAGAGTCCCTGGCTATGGGCACGGGGCCAGGGCAGACCATGAGAGGCACAGAGTGATGGGATGTACAGCAGGAGGGAGACAGGCCTGGGCTCTGCTTAGGGACCATGAATCTTCTAATATGGGAACGAAAGCCACTGGAGGGATTAGAGCAGCGGCTCTCAACCGAGGGTCCAACGGCCCTTTTAGAGGGCTGGCCAGATTCAGAACAGTAGCAAAATGACAGTGATGAAGTAGTCACAAAAACACTGTTCTGGTGGGAGGTCACCACCCCTGAGGAAGTGCATGAAAGGCTTGCAGACTTAGGAAGGTCAAGCAGCACTGGGTTAAAGGAAGACTCTCCTGTCAATCCCTTTCTCTCAACTGGATTACCAGGAACCCATCTCCTGGGTTGCTCCTGAGTCACCCCAGTACCAGGGGAGGGGGGGGGCGTGTGCAGCGGTGCGGTTCAAGCAGTAGGCAGGCATCGGCCAGACCAGCTTCCAGCTCTTCTGGTGTCTGCACATAAGCCACCGCTTACTGACCATCGGGACCTACAAGTACACTCATCCTGGCTCGATGCCAAGAAATGAGGTCATGCCCAGGTGGCTCCCTTCTGACACAGGCAACAGGGGACCAAGGCCCACCCAGCCCCACTGCCCCCTGACCTGGAGCACGGCCTGGCAGACTGGCTCCGCTGCTCCAGATAGTGTGTAGCAGCAGGCGTGGCCAGCCGGCTGCTCTCATCCAGACAGCAGCCCCAGAAGCACTCGGGGGCTGCTCCCCTCAGTCAGCAGGGTCAGCAGCGAGTCCAAGGCAAGGGGTTGCGGGACACCTGGGAACCTATCCATGCCCAAGGGACGCACTTAACCCCCGCTCCCTCGCCCGCCACCCACTGCACGCTTGAGAAGTGGGTATTGCAATTTCAAATGAGAAACCAGTGCCTTAGAAACGTGACACGAACTTGCTGAAGCTCCCAATCCTGTGTGCTCCATCCTCCACCAATGGCCTCACCCAGCCCCGCTTCCAAGTTATCCTTCGACATGGGGCCAGGGCAGGCGGTTCTGAAATCAAGCTGTCACTCCGACTACCCACCCAAACCCCAACCCAAGGCCATCCGGTTGGTTTCGATCGTGGCAGCCCCGTCGGGCAGAACAGAACTACTCCCACGGGGTCCCCAGACGCTGGAGATGAATTTCGGGGAGCAGAAAGCTTCACCTTTCTCCTGACCTTGCAGGGGGCAGCCCAACTTGCAACCCCCCTGGGCCTCTCATTCACTGAAGGACTCTGTGTTCCTGAAGCCTGTCTTCCCAGGCAGGAGGGCATGTCCAGGGCGGGAGAGGACGCAGGGGGCAGCGGAGGTGCTACGATGCCAGGCCCCTCACCCTTCTCAGTAGGAGGGCTGTGCCTACCAGAGTGATGGCGTGCGAGAGGGCGCATCTCAGCATGTAGCCCGTCTGCCGGAACTCCACAGCCGCCACATCTGTATCCAGAACCTCCACCTCCAAACTCTTGTTCTTCCAGCACCAGTCCTCGTGCACGATGCTGACTGCAAAGGCAACAGGGTCAAGCACTGCCCCTCTCCCCCTCCCCACCGCAGGAACTCGCAGAGAGAACCAGGACAAAGAAAACCGAGTGTCACAAAAATCACCCAGAGACAAGCAGGGGTGCCCAAAATAGCGGGTAGTCACTTCTCTCAAGGATCCTATGCGGGGCTAGTGATGTGCGTGCAGGTGGTGAGAGGCAGTGGGGGCTCACACAGGAGGTAGGCCTGTGTTCTTGTGACACTACTGGTGAAAAGAGGCCTCCGTCCGCCCTGCCGGTGAAAATCGGGAGAGACTGGTTTCACACCAGTCACCGCTAAGGATGGCCTGCCGGCAGCCCGGCACTGATTTCAGGGCAAGCAGGAGCACTGGCAGGGGGTGGCTGCTCCAGAAGGGCTGATTTGGAAAGGGGACGAACATTCTCCAGCACCTCCCACCTCCCAGGCCCTGGGCAGGGGCTTCCAGCCCTGACCCTCAGAAGCGGCCCTCTGACAAAGGAGGGACGAGTCTCAGAGGGAGCCCACAACTTGTTAGGTGAGAGGTAGAGCACACGGGTGGGGGTTCTTGCACCCTCTCCCATCTGCTGGTCAGAAGTGAAATGGCCTGACCCAGGGCACGGGGGCTGTGAGGATGAGGTGGCCTGGGGGGTCTCAGTTCAGGCCTACAGGTCAAGGGGCGAAGGAGCTGAAAGACTAACTGGGGCAGTGTCAGAGGTGGGTATGCGCAGGCCCTGAGTGGCTGCCTGCTGGTCTCACCTTTGTATTTCCCGGGGAGCACGCTGTCGAAGACGAATGTCATGGCATTGGCCTTGCCCGAGAGCTGGAGGCTCCGCTTCTCACCCTGGCGGCTCAGGGACTGCAGGGTCACCAGCAGGGACCCACACATGTCTGCAGACCAAATATGGGGTGGGGAGGGGCTCTCAGTGGGCAGACCTCCCACACGAAGCTCACCTGGTCAAACTTCATCCACCTGGGGTGCCAACACGACCATGTAGCACCTGAGACACTGAGGGTTTTGTTTAAACCTAACAGCCATCCCCTCCCTGCAGGACCTCATTCCACAAGAGCCTGAAGGGGGGGAGGGGGGCTCAGCATTTATGGGGCACCTCCTAGGAGAGACAGCAAAGCCCATGGCTGTTCGGCCAGGTCTGATGTGTCATGACGCTGGAGCAAAGGGTGGACCTGCCTCACAGAGGGGATCAGAGACTGTCCATCTTGACCAAAGCAGGAAGCCAGCCCCTCACTTCCTCCTGTGGAGCTGCTGATGGGTTTCCACCCCACCGCACCCCCCATCTATTTATTTTTGAAACAAGCCACTCCTGTCTTCCGCTGACATCTTACCCAAACAGGAGACTTTCCCGGACACAGATGCCAAAAACTGCACAAAAGCCACGTCCATCACGGGCCTGTCCGTCACTGTGACAGGAAACGTCGGGGGTTTCAGGGCCAGCCCCGCTCGCGTCTCAGCCTCAGGAACAATCACCTGCAGGAAGACGTGTCACAGGCTGCTGCTCCCAGGCCCCAGAGACCCAGCCAGAATAGTCACCTAGACACAGGGCTGCACACATTTCAACGGACAGAGGTTCGATTCTAGGCCTGACACAGAGCCTATGAGAAAACAATACAAATCTAATCAAATGTAAACAATACTAGCCTTAAAAAATACCAAAAAAACAAACAAACTAGGCCCACAGGTGCACACAAACAAACATCTGGCATCATTCTCTATCCGGCAGAGGCCCTCGTGGTGGTTCCCTCTGGTGGCGACTCTTTAGGACGGAGAGGGGCAGTGCCAAGACTGCCAATCTTGCAGCCTCCCATGAAGCAGCTGGGGAGCTCCACTCTTGACCGGGCTAGCGGTCCAGTGTACCACCCCCTCTACCAGCGGCCTCCTTCCGCTCCGCTCTGCAGAGACACGTACAAACAAGCAACAGGGGACGAAGAGGACATTCTAGAACTGACTCGGGATGACTGCACCACACTTCTTAACTTGATAAAACTACTGAATTGTACACTACGTGGATTATGTGCCAAGAAAACTGCTGAGAACCAAAGGACAACATACAAAGCCCAAGTCCCTTTTTTTCTCTAAGTTCACGGCGCAGGTACGCAATGTCAGCTATCAGCTTGCCCACCCCATGTGGTTGGCTCCTTCACAGAATCAGGACCTTTTCCCCTTCCTTGTCCTGTGTGCCTCTCTCAGAGTAAGAAAGGGGTGTGTATATGAGATGTGTCCATCCCTAGTACAGAGGAGATGAAGGAGCCATGGGTGGCGCAGTGGTTGAGCACAAGGTCGGGAGCTTTAATTCCACCGGCCCCGTCAGTGGAGAGCCATGCAGGGGTATGCTTCTGTCAGGACTGAAGCTGGAAACCCCACGTGGCAGTTCTACTCAACCCTATGAGGTCGCTTTGAGTTGAACTGGTTCACAAACGATGGGTTCAAAGAAAGTATTAGAAGTGAAATGATCTTTTCCTGCAAAAGTGCCGTAGTCACCTTCAGCACCGAACACCTAAGATTTCAATGGAGCAACGGAGTCTGTGGAGGATCCCACAGGGGCCCCAGGGGGCAGTGTCAGGGAGCCTTGGCGGCGCTCGCCCCCGCCCCCACTTCCTTGCTCTTCCATAAGGGAGGAGCAACGGCAGCTGGTCTGAGGGCCTGAGACAGTACTTTCGCACAGGCAGGGCCACCACAGTGAAAAGGCACAGGGGCCCCTTCTCAGGGGCTCAGGTATGCACCCTCTGGGGTGGCCTCAGGCCAGGGTCTCTGGCCCTCTGGCCACGTGGGTGTATACAGTGCACTGCATCTGGGTGAGGGAGGAAAAGAGAAGCTCCCGCTGGGCCTTGGGTCCCAGAGCCGTGATCTGCACGAGTTATGGGGCTGCTACTGAGAAAGAGTCTATGTGTATCTCCTTCTGGGTTCAGGAATATTCCAGCGGGCAGCCCGACACGAAGCCCCCAGCCCCCGGCTGTGGAGTTGAATCCACCTCGGAATGGCGCCCTCTACAAGACAAAGTAGGACTTCCCCCATGGAGGTCCACCTTCACGGAAGCAGGATGCCAGCTCCATCTGTCTGTCCGTCTCTCACGGAGCAGGAAGCAGGTTTGAACCACCATCCTTTCTCTCAGCAGCTGAGTGCTTAACAAGTGTGCCAGCAGACCTCCTTGCCCCGATACTGATCCCCAGCGAGAAAGCGTCACAATTAGGAAACGAGAAGCGTGTTGCCTGGCTTTTGCACCCAGTGGTATGCAGGAGTAGGAAGACTTCCAAATAAGAAGCTGTCAGGCTGAATGCGCCTTCTCCCTAACCCCATTTTCACTAATCATAGCCCTTTAAGAAGCACTGCTTGTTGTAGAGATGAAATAAAAGCAAAGCTCCCAACATACCTGGACGTTGTAAGACCCTGGTTTCGCTTTAAAACAGAACGATCCGTGAGCATCCGTCTCCACGGTGACCAAAGGCTTGTCCTTGTCTTGAGATGACAGGACAACTCTGTATTTACTCATCTGCTTGACGGTGTCAGGGAAGCGGGTGATTGAGATCTGGCCGCAGACGCTAAACCTGCCCCAAGAGAGTCAGGCATCAGGCTCCGTTAGAAAAGGCTCCTTCCAGCCCACAGTCCGGTCCCCCTGCCCACCCGCAAGCCAGTTGAGGTTTAGTCTAAGGAAGACCCACAAGTCCACCTGTCTGCACAAGGCCGGGCTGGACAAGGGCCCGAGGCTGCGCTGTGTCTTGGGCAGTAGGGGGCAAGCTCCCGAGGGCAGACCCCATTTTCACAATAGCTGCAGACACTAAAACTGCCTCAGGGAATTGGCTCATCAGGAAAAAAGGTGAGAAGGGAGACAATCCACCAAGACGTGGCATGTCTGAGGGAAGCAGACCTTACTCTTGCCCAGCTAAATCTGTCAGCACCCCAAAGCTTGAAGTCTTGCTACCCTAAGATCAATTTCAGCTCATATTCTCAAATGAAAAGAGGGGTCTATTTTTCCCATATCCATTCTCCAATCTCCAGGGTATGCTGAAATCCTTTAGACAGTCACACTAAAGAACCCACGCAAGGGGCTGACAGGTGTCCATCAAGTCTGTCATCGGGGCTAACTATGCTTCTGGATGGAAATGGATCGTTTGGGCTCAGTAAAGTTGGTGGGGAAATCCCACCCCCTTTTCATTGCACTTTTCTATTAACTACTTGAAGCCCCCTT
>PVJH01032957.1:0-22044 GCA_004026705.1 Nesogale talazaci | reverse complement strand
CCACCCTTAGGCAAAATAGACTACTTTTAGGTTTGCTGCTACTGGACAATTGACAATAAGAAACTTTTCTCTCATCTTTTTGAATAAAAGAAGAAAAATATTATTTTAGCGCTAAACACACTGCATTAAGAAGATACTTTTTGAAGATTTTCTACTAGTAGAGTTATTTACAGGAGCCCTCATGGCACAGCAGTTAAGCACTGGACCACTAGATGAATATTTATTTAGTAAATAATGTGGTGATTGTATTATTCAGGGATCCTTAGTCAATGAGCAAAATATGCAATTGGAATACTATGAAACTATTAAAATGATTTTGTTTATATAAAAACTGTTTTATGAATAGGTGTTCTAGTATGGATAGCAGGACAGAGATTCATCTTTTATTGCAATTTACAATAGGATTTTTAGAAGAGTATCTTTAAGGTAGTGCTCATTGATGTAGCTAGTAATATTATTCAATATAGTGTTATTTCATTATTTCATTCAGCATCCATTCTTTGACCACGTTCTAAATAGCAAATATTAACCAAAGTGGAGAATGGGGACAAGGTAGTTTGGGAGACTACTTTGAAAAAGAAAAAGTACCAGAGGAATTCATACCAGTATTCACATTGGGAAAACACCATGAACAAATGTGCACAAGGGAAATATAATTATGTATAATGAAACTAAAATGTGCTAGAAGGAAAGAATTCAATGCTGGGGTTGGAGGAAGAAAGAATTGCTTCTCTGGTAAGGAAAACCAGCCACCCAAAAACATGAAAAAGAACTTGGTTAGAAATAACCTGCACTTATCCCAGGAAAAACCTGAAAGCCAGAGTTATTGAAAGACCATAAGCAGGACCAAAAGTGGTAGAGGAGGATTATACCAAGGGAGGTAAAAAGTTAATCATGTAAATCATAATCGTAAGATTGAAGTCATCTAGGATTTCATCTAGCTTGATTCCACAGTAAGTGTTGACGGAAGCTGCAGTCAGTGGATCCAAACATGCCTTGCATCCAGGAATCCGCTGCCCAAGATCTGTTAGAGAGAAATGGAAAAGCATGCATGTGACTTTGACGACAAGGGAGCGCCTGACCCAAGCCAGGGGATTTTCCATTGCCTCGTAGGCATGTGGATTTTGGACACTGAATAAGGAAGAAGAGTCCATGTATTTGGGGCTGGCAAAGAATATTGAAAATACCATGGACTGTCAAAAAAAAATCAGATGAACCTGTCTTGGAAGAAGCACGGGAGGAACGTTCCTGAGAGGCTAGGCAGACCTGATGCTGTGTGGCCTACTTTGGGGAGGTTATCAGGAAAGACCCTCCTTGAACATCATGCTTGACGAAGTGCAGGGGCAGCAAAGAAGGACAGACTGACATGAATGGGTCCATGATTAGAGCAATTACGAGGATGACACACAGCCAGGCAGCATTTCCTTCCTTGGAACACAAGGTCGCAATGACTTACAAGCACCGGGGACCACCCTGAAGAGCAAGTTTGCATTTTATTTCAAAGCTAATCCCAAGCCAGGAGATTTAGTGGACCCTAGTTAGAAGCCGGGCTGCGATCTGCAAGGGGAGCAGTTGGAAGCCAGCAGCCGCTCCAAGGGAGACATGTGAACTCTCCAAGTCTCGGAAACTCACAGGGACAGTGCTACCCTGACCTTGGGAGTCAGCACTGACTCTATGCAGTGGGCTTCAAAAAGGCAAGCCACTGGAAATGCTTAAGGGATGAAATAATTGATCAAATTTATAATTAAATTGTTCTCGTGGCTACTGAGGTAAAGGAAGTCTGCACAGAAGCCAGAGATTGACATAGAGATGAATATAGGAATGAATAGACAATGCTTAGCAGAGAGTCAATTTACTGAGCAGACATAATCCAAGATGTACAGCCTTACGTGCCTCCCTTTCAGAAAAAAAAAACAACTTATACACACAAAAATGTCATTCAACTAATTCGAACCCACAGCGTCACAGTAGACCTGGCTCATTTTCAAAGTGGATCACCAGACCTTTCTTCTGAGATGCCCCTGTGTAGCCACAATCTTCTAACCTTTCAATTAGCCACTGAGTGACTAGCAGCCACTGTCTGCACCACCCAGAAAGGTTTTTCTTTATAGAAGTGACCTCTGAACTCAGAGGACAAAGGGAGTTAGAAAACCTTATTATAAACACTCTTCCTGGCACTCGAGGGGGTAGGAAATCAAGGAATACATTTTTATGGTGGTTATTATTGTGTAAACAGAAAAAGATCTGAATTTTATATTACAGATATGTTTCTGTTTTTATTTTGCCTGAGTTATTCATGTTTTCCTCCAGTAACTGGCAATTTTAATTATAGTAAGAAAAACAAAACCTTAAATTGGCAGCTTAAAAATTTATAAAACAGTAATGGTTAAGCTGAAAGTACTCTTTTAGAGTGGGATGCTAGCTATATTTTATTTGAATTATCAGGTACCATCAGAAATGTAGGCACTTGAGAAAGAAGTGCTTATAAGAAAATTGACAGCTTTCTGAATGACTTGAAAGGTAGGAGTAAGATATATTTTTTAAAAATACCAGAGGAAAGGAGTGAAGCTTCCCAAATGCAGAGAACTCACTGATTAAGGGTGTTGTCAATACATTCTGACAGTCAGCATGCCAGGAGAGTTCGGATATTTCACACACAGACACACAGGCACTGTTGCACCAGACAGATAAACACCCACCCACCAATTTTCTCATTGGATCTGAGGAGTTTTATCTCAGTTCTGTACAGTCAAGTTTAAGATTTAATGGTGCACACTGTGGGTTGGGAGTTGGGCTACTAACTGCAGTCCGTTAAAACTGCAGTTTTAGGCTGAGCCCCAGTGGCGTAGTGGTTGTGCGCGGGACTGTGGCCCACTGGGATGGAGGTTCGATCCCAGCTCCACGGAGCAAAGGCTGGGCCTCCTACTCCCACCACCTGAGGGCAGTGATTCCACCCCCCCCTCCAAACAAAACAAACCAAAACAAAAAAACAAACAAAACTGCAGTTTTAGTAGTTCAAGTTCCCCAACCCCTCTTCACGAAAAAGATGACGCTGTCAGCGCTCATAAAAATGTGCCTTCTCAGGATGCTATGCAGGGTTGCTGAGAGCCTAAGTCAACTCAGTGAGGTGGGTTTGGTAGTGTCCATTATGCCAGGACTATCAATCAGGAATATGATTGATTTGTGGTAGATCATAATGAGGCATGAGTGAAATTGTTAGAGAGATTATAGAGATGATAGATAGATGATAGATAGATAGATAGATAGATAGATAGATAGATAGATAGATAGATAGATAGAAGCTATTGTTAGGTTCTGTTATGACTGAGTAATGCCCATCCAAAATCTGTATCAGTTTGGGTAGGCCATGATTTGATGTGTGGTAAATGAATGCAAAAGCTGGAAAAGTAGTAAAGAATATTAGAGAAGAATTGATTACTTTTAATTATGAGATTGGTAAAGATTATTAAAAATAGCAAAGACTGTCAAAAGAACTGAAAATATGTCCTGATGGACATATAGCCAGAATGTTTCCTAGAACATACTTGGAACACATTATCAGAAAGGACCAGACTCTGGAGAAGGACATCATGCATGGTCAGGAAAAAGGTGAAAGACCCTCAGAGAGATGAATTGAAACTGTGGCTGTAACAATGAGCTGGAAAACAGCTCCTGTGGAGAGAATGGCTCAGAGCATGACACCTAAAAGCATACATTTTAAAGGTGTCTGTCAGTAGCCTTTTAAATTTTCTGACAGCTACTTTTAAAATTTTGTATTCATTGAGTTTAAAATCAAGATGATTCATATTTCCCCTGGTATTCCAAGTGTATGCTAACATTAGAATTATTATTAGCCTAAAATAGTGCAGACCTGTGTGTGCACTTGCTTGATTCGATTTGTTGTGACCTTATTGGGTTGTGAATTGAAATTTCACAAATTTATAGCAAAAGAAAATTTAGCATATTGCTGCACTTGAAGGTTTCAAAACAAACTTTAAAATTTGCACCAAAAATGCAGTTTTAAAACACTAAAATGGTCTTTCATAAGGGGCATCTACATGTGTTGGTAATTTTGTATATGGGCTTAGATTTTTTAGCCAATGATAAACAAAAGCTTATAAAAAAGAAAAAGGAAAAACATCTGGTAATGAAGCAGATGAGTCAAGTCAAATCACACCCTGATTCAAATCACACACTTGCTCAAGTCATGTCTTTTATCTTACAAGAGCTAAAAGTAGAGGAAATCCGGAAAACAGGGGAGGGTGCTCGCTACTACCAGGAAAGAAGAGTCAGCAGTGGAGCATGTTTGGGCATGTAGGACACACTGCATCAGAAACTTGTAGACCCAGGGTCTACATTAATGCCAAGACACGTGGAAATCTCCAAGAGATATTGAGCCTGTAGAAATGTATTTCATTTACTTATATTTATGTGTGGAATAATTAATGTGCCATTGTAGTAAATGCCTTTTAAAAATGATAGCTTTTACTTAAGCATGCTGTATACTTTTATAAAATAAAGATTAAAAAAAGTCAATCAATAAAGTGGCTTACAAGAGATCATTTGGAAACACCCACATGCTAACTCACAATTCTCATTAAGAATGTAGAAAATTTCCCCAAATGAAGCATGATCACATAAAATAAATAGTAACAATGTTTTTCAAGATAAAGCTTGGCCTGCCTCCCTTAAACTAGACTGTGAGGTTCATGTAGAAGAATAACACAAAGCACAGTAGGAAATGGTAGTTATCACTTAGGTCTTTGCATTATATAGTTTTAACACTTAAGTCTCTCTAACAATTATTATTATCTCTGTTTCTAAGACAAAGAAACAGAGATTCCAGAGATAAGTACTATCTGGCTTATGTAACCCATTGTGTAAACCAGTTAATGATGATGCTAAAATTGAAGCCTACATTTTCTTGTCATTTCTACACTCATCTCTAAGTATGTTCTTTTGCAGTTGGGATTCTTCCATAAATTAAAAGAAATGGTAGAAGATAAAATTTAGTAAAAGAAGCACTTTGAACTATTGAACACATAACAAGCAAAATGGACTTTCTCAGAAGTTACTGAGCCCTCTTCCAACTGTATCTTAGTAGAGCTTATGCTATTCCTATTTTCGTTGCTATTAGGTGTCATCAAGTCAGTTACAGCACATAGAGATTCAACAGAACAGAATGCTTCCCCATCCTGAGCCATCCACACAATTGCTCCTATGCCTGAGCTATGATTTTATCATTCTGTAATTGTATTCTATGCAATTCAATATAATACAGACCCACATCCTCACAACTGAACCAATAGAATACATGATGGTGAATGGAAAAAAAGATGGACATTATTCAGGATTTAATCTTGCTTTGATCCACATTCAATACCCATGGTACGAGCTGTTAAGAAATCAAAGTATGGCATTCCATGATGCTCCCCCTCTTAGTATATGTGCTGCTGAAGCAAGCACGATGCTCCCCCTCTTGACACAATTGCTGAAGAAAATGTGTGCACAGCAAATATGGTGAAGAAAGCTGATGTTTCCCAGTTATCAAAAGATATAGTGTTAGGGGTCTTAAAGGCTTGAAAGGAAACAAGTGGACATCTAGCTGAGCAGCAAGAAGTTCCACTTGGAAAGAGCACACCAACCTGTGTGACCATGAGATCTTGAAGGGAATCAGGTATCAGGCATCAAACGACTAAAAATTTTATCATTGTAACTGAGGGAGAGTATAGATGCAGACCCAAAGACCAGCTGTAGGAAATGGAACATTCCCTTACAGAAGAGTCACCAAGAGGAGATGAACCAGTTAGGGAGCACTGTAGCAATGATGAAGCATACAACTAGTTCTTCAATGCTTTCTCCTCCCCACTATCATGATCCCAACTTTGTCTTACCAATTTGGCTAGACCAGAGCATGTACACTGGTAAAGGTAGGAAGTGGAAACATAGGGAATCTAGGACAGATGATGCCTGCAAGACCAGTGGTGAGAGTAGTGATACTGGAAGGGTGGAAGGGAGGTGGGGTAGAAAGGATTAACCGATTATAAAGGTCCAAATATAACCTCCCCTCTGAGGAATGGACAATAAAGAAGTGGATGAAGGGAGAGATTAGACAGTATAAGATATGACAAAATAATAATAATCTATAAATTATCAAGGAGGGGGGAGAGGGGAAATGAGGAGCTGATACGAAGGGCTTAAGTGGAAAGCAAATGATGAGGGCAGCAAAAGTACAAAATTTACTTGACCTACAATGTATGTATGTATGGATTGTGATGAAAGTTGTATGAGCCCCCAAGAAAATGATGAATGCAATAAATAAAACTGTGTGTTTCATTGGACAAATGTGCTGCAAAAGACCTCTTTAGAGTGTTGAAGATTAAAGATGAAACTGAGGACTAAGGTGAGTATGGCCCACCTTAGAGGAAATTTCAATGAACTCGTGTATTTTAAGACTGGACAATGAATAAAGAAGACTTCAGAAGAACTGGTACATTTGAATCATTCAGTTGGCAAAGAATGTATAACACATTGTGGACTGCCAAAGAAAGAAAGAAATCTGGCTCGGAATAAGTATAACCAGAATGCTTCTGAGAAGTAAGGGTGGTGAGACTTTATATCAAGTACTTTGGACATATGAGGAGAGACAAGTGCTGAAGAGGGACATCATGCTTAGTAAGGTTGAGAGTCAGCCAAAAAGAGGAAGACTGGGACTGATATGAGGTGACCCAGGGGCTGCAAAAGTGGACATACACATAACAACAATTGTGAGGCTGCTGCAAGGCCAGGCGGTGTTTCATTCTTCTGAGCACAGCATCACTCTAGCTCGAAGCTAACTCACCACGACCTAACAAAAAGCAACATTTTGATGAAATAAGTGGTGAAGAGTGGCATTTTATCATGAAACCCAAGTTATCATAAGAAGGAAGTCAAAGGAATATTTTATTTTTGACAATACCTAAGGAAGATGGGGATGATGGCTCACTAACCTTATCATCGCTTTCTTGTGCTGCCATAATAAAATTGCACCTAATATAATAAATTGACTTTAAATAGTATTGTGGTGGTCATGTGCTTGATGTCAATTTCATGATTGGAAGTCTAGGGGTGGAACCTAGCCTGTTAATTTGGAGATAGCCATTGAGTAGCCAATGAGGCCTCTATGTGGGCATGGCTTTCTCCTGAGACTTCTGGGGAATATCACAATATTTCCCTCACGGAGATGAGAGGCCATCTCCCCAGTTGTTGGGGGTCAGTCTCAGAGATGATGAACTATGGACAAGATGGCTGTATCCAAGGAGCTGGAGGAGCCATAGGAAAAGCCACACGGTTTTACCCTGATGGAGCCAGACCTCTGAAGCTGGAGAAGCCATGAGGAGACCTCTGTCAGCACTGAGTTGCTTCTACCATCACTGGATGCTGTTGATGGACCCTGAGCCCTGGAAGGGAGGAGCCCTGGGGAGACCCCTGCCGGCGCCGGGATTCTGCACCCACTGACCTGTGACCTCATGAGTCAGAAGGAGACTTTATAGACTGGTATCGGGCATATGGGCTAAAATTGGACTTATGACTTTGAACTGGACTGGGTTGGGATGCTTTCTCAATGTTCTATTCCTCTTGTATATAAACCTTGCCCTTATATCCATATGCGTGTCTATGAACTTGTTTCTCTAGTCTACCTGGACTAACACAAGCATTTATATATTTTCTCAAAACTGGAGTCTAGTCATACAATCAGGGTAACAATTTCCATTTCGGGGCTTTGAGAAAGAAAGTGTTCCATGCTTCTCATTTATTCTAGGGGCGGCCAGAAATTCTAAGGTTTCCTTCCCACTTGTAAATGTAGCTTCACACAGTGACTGTCTTCTCTGTCTATGTGATTCTGTTTCCATGTCATTTGTCTCCTTTCATTAAACATCACTTGGAAGAGATTAGAACCAATCAATTCCATGTGACATTATTTAACTAATACCAGAAGAAAAGCTGTTCTTTCCAAACAAAGTTTCATTGCTAGACATTGGAGGTTAAGGACTTAGGCATATGTTTTTGGAGAGATCATTAAATCTATATTAAATCCCTTCACCACTGTTCAGAGACACCTAAGTAATCACTGCTCATCCATTGTTGCTTTGAAGAGGAGACCAGGGGAAATTGGAGTTGGGTTGTGAATACCATTCACAAGAGGCTGACTATATCTGAATTGACTCATACGTTTCTCAAATTTTTTTTTAAATCCTCCTATTGGAAACTCATCACCACCAATACATACATCTATTGTATGCAAACCACATTTATACATTTATTGCCATCATCATTCTCAAAACATCCTCCTATTTCCCCCCACTCTCTCATGAAACCTTGATAATTTACAAATTATCATTATTTTTTAATTTAATCATTTTATTGGGGACTCATACTTCACTTTTCATCATACATAGTTCAATACATAGTTACATATACTGTGCCAAGCACCCCTACTTGCCTGTCCTTGTCAACATTCTCCCAATAACTGCCTTTCCACTTGGGCCCTTGATATGAGCCCCCTTTCCTTCCCCCTACAGCCTTTCCCCCCTCCCGCCCCCAGTCCTCATTACTCTGCAGTCATTATTGTTTTGTCCTATCTTACACTGCCTGACATCTCCCCATATGTTTCTCAAACTAACCAGAAAGAGTAAAATATACTAACTAGATAGTTTCTGGTGCCAAAGTGGTATTCTAGAATTTTATGAACATTGGAAAGAAAATCTGATCATTTACATTCTTCGTGTGTGTGTGTGTGTGTGTGTGTAACACTCTCAGCTATCCTCGGATTGAATTGGAATGATAGCTATTGCTGAGAAAATTTCAAAGAGTTTTGGTCACATCTGTACAAAGCAGGATTTTCACTGTTCTGACATTTTGGAAGCAGATTATCACTGTGTCTGTGTGGGTCCCACTGGGTAGCTTACAATCACTAACCAGTAACGTTTGGGCCTATAGTTGAGTGTTTAGCAAATGGGTTCTAAGCTATTTGGAGTCCACTATGAAAGCATGTAAAAGACAAAAACTGCTGCTCTAGTCTCCCTTCACCAACAGGTCATCTCTAACATAGCTGAAGCACGGGAATCACGCAAGTATGTTTCCTGAGAAAGTGCTCTTTCTCCCACTTGTTTCCCTTTTGGCCTTCAACTCTAGTTCCAATGGATTCATTTGTAATTCCCATATCAACCGATAAATAGATACCATGGTTCTGTAATTAAATAATCTCTATTTGAAATTTAGAGTGAGTTAGCATAGGACCTAAAGCATCAGGCTGCCAATGGAAAGGCCTGCCTTACTGGTTCTATGGGAGAGAGAGGTGGCCGTCACTTCAGTAAATATTGACAGTCTTAGAAAGCCTGTGGGGTGATCTACCCTGTCTTCTAGGATTACTATGACTGAAATGGAATGGAAAGCAGTGGATTTTATTTTGGTTTTTTATTATCATTATGTTTTACTTTCCTTACGACCTTTGATGATGACAAGAAAATGAACAGAAAGCAATCTATTTCTCAAGATGATTTGGAGTATAGTTATTGGTCTCCTCCGCCTTCTCACTTCTTCCAATGAATTGGGATTTTTAGGTCTGTTGAAAAAATATCATCTGATCCTCATCCTGATACACCAAGCTACGCATATTTACACAGAAAAATTCACTACCATCCAGCCAATTTCTGCTGAAAGCAACCCTAAAGGACAGAGGAGATCGGCTTCTGTGGGTTCTGAGACTGAAGTTCTGTATAGGAAGCCTCATTTTTATCCCATTGTGTAGCTGGTGGCTTTGACCTACTTACCGCATGCCTAGCAACCCAGTCCATAACCACTACACCTCCAGGCTCCTATACGCCCCCCCCCCCCCACACACACACATACACACATGCACACACTGCTATTTTTAAATGTCTGGGAAATAGAAAAAATTACCTTGTATATTGGTGTTTATTTTTCAAACACATGCTATAATTTGCAGTATTTATAATAAGGTACCGTGTCACTGTTCATAGCAAACTGCTTAACAGAGCAGAAGTGCCATGTGGGCTGCAATCTTCTTGAGAGCCTATTGCAGATTTTCCCCTCACAGACCCACAGGGTGTGTGCTGTCAACCTCTCCATTAGCAGCTAAACACTCAACTGGTGCCCCAGCAGGAGTCCTTGTCTATAATGTAATATATAATACAAGTGATAGTAGTATATCTATAATTTTGAATGTCAGTGGCCTATGCATCATTTTCATATTTCTCTGTGTTGAATTAGACTAACACACTGAATTCTCTTGCATTCCACTGCAGAGCAACCAAGGACACTCTGTGAGTGAGCGTTAGAACCTATCGGTTGAAAGTACGGGTTGGAGACCAGGCTGTGTAGATTCAGATGGTAGTCACAACATGCGTCCTCTTGCTTCTGAGTTGCTATCTTCAACCCTCTGAAGCTAAGGCTTCTAACATATATATTAGGAAGACTAATTGTTATTGGAATTTCATTAGTAATAAAAAGGGAGAATGGCTTTCAAATAAACAATTAGCAGAGACTAAATTTACAGTTGTATCATCTTTAGTAAAAGACTTGACTTGGCTGAGACTCAGTTTGTTCACACATGAAATGATATCATAACCATGCCATCTGGGAATGTTCTGGATGAAAAAATGCTCAACACAATGGTTAGCACATAATAAGCTCTCATCAAACTGTAATCATAACTTATTAAAACTCTTCATAAACTAAGATTGTTGAATATTGATGTACCTCAATAATGATCATGTTAATTGAATTTTTGGTTCTTTCACATACACATTTTGTAGTTAATAGTAAATGACCACATTTTATTTTAATGAACGCTACTACAAATATTGTATATAACTTTTAGTCACAGAAATTAAATAAGAATAAAGGAGATTGAACATTTTTAAAATCCTGTATTCATCTTGATTTCTCTCCACAAAGTTTTTTACATAAGACATTGTCTCAGTGGCTCCCATTTCTTCATTCTAGACTTGAACTCCTGGATTGTACTACTTCACAATGGAATAGATCATTTGGTAAGTTGTATTTATAAAGGCACCAGTTAGCATTATTTCCCAGTGGTCTTGGAGGATTGGAACAGTCATTCCACTGAGTTCTTATCAGTCAAATACAAGTACTCATGGTGCACACCATCCTCAGGCCTGGCCTGGAAATCGCTTTGATTACACCCCTCTAACTTTTTCTCTTTGGACTGACTGGATTGAGGACAATGATAGAGACTTTGTAAACTCTATATTGAATATGCAGAGCTTCCCCCCCACCAAGCTCCCTGAAGCATCCATCAGCTATATTTGAATCTTACTATCCTACTATCTCATGAAGACTAGTATATAAACAAGAAATAAATTTCAATGCCATTACTTTTTAATCTGACTTCCATTGGTTTCTGAGAGATTCAGAGGCAAAATCCAAGAGTCCTGTGGAATGAGAATGAGGAAAACAGCATTTTCAGATGTCTCAATTGGAGTAACCCTCCCCACTGCTTTGAAGGTAAACAACAAATCAATCATATCAGTACTATCTTAGACAGAGGTGTTTGTGTGTGTGTGTGTGTGTGTGTGCAATACTGTATTTTTAGGACGTTTCTGAGTGGCATAGATCATTAAAGCTCAGCTACTGACAACATATTTTGCAGTTCAGAACTACTCAAAGGCAGCTCAAAAGACATGATATGCTTCTGAAATGGCATAACTTTGAAAACTCTATGGAGCACAGTTCGACTTCAACAGATATGGAGCGACAAGGGTTCAATTCAACTTGATGACCACTAACAACAATTGTAGCTGGTACCTAAAATAAATTCATTTTATTGTCATCAAGACTTTGAAACTGAAGTAGCAATTTAACCTGCTACTATATTTTATTATTTGTTGTGTATAATAAAGAAGCACGTTTTTGAGTTTTGATAAGATTTGTGTCAACTGGGCCTAACTGGGGGTCTGCTTAGGTTGATAGTAAGCCCGTCCCATAAAATTCATGTGCACACCCTAATGACCCCTCCTTGGAAGTATGGCCTCTTTGTTAGCTATACAGGAGACCTTGTAGAAATTGAAATTGATGCTCTACAGCCTGCCTTCCTGCTTTCTAGTGCCTTGGGGTGTGTAGTGGCAACCTGTGCTAGTGCCTGACAAACCTGGGAGCTGTCTTCAATCTGATATAACATCTAATATACTAACCCCTCTCTGCGTCTTCCAACCTCTGATCTTTGGAGTTTCTGGCTTCCCAGCTTCCTGGCTTCCCAGATCCAGAAAGCCACATGATCCAGGAAAAGTCTCCAGCTAATATCTGACAGCTAAACTGTATTTCACCACTTTCATAACTGTGTCAGCCACTGTTTTCCTGACACAAATTTCTCTGGATATACATATATAAGAGTGATGGATTTGCTTCTCTAGAGAAAGCCTAACACATGAAAATAAGTACAAAATGTAGATTACAAAATTATAAAAATCATTTTTAGACATAGATGCTAAAATGAAACTGTTGCTTTTCAGCCTATCCTGCATACATGTCTATACACTTGCGGAGATGGTGTCTCCATTTACCTAACCCTTTTACCAAATAACTAAATGCCCTTTGTTTTACACCACCTTAAAATGGTTGTTTTGGCATCCTTGATGGAATAGAATTAGGTCTCTTAAGAGCTTTTTGACTTGTAGAACAAAGAGCAGTCTGAACGTGTAGCATCAGGGGTAGCAGGTAGATGGTAGATGGAGGATCTCTGATTGTGCTTTGGCTTCAGAGTTGGTGTGCTAAGCACAAGATCAGGAATACAAAGATTTACAGTTCTGCACATAAAGATCTATAGTTTTGGAAATACTATATAGGTTCACTATGAGTTGGAACCAACTGTATGACAGTAGGTTTGGTTGGGGTTTGGCTTTGGTTTAGGGTTGATCAGGTAAGATTTCTCAACAAAATTCTCATGTTACCCTTTGTTATCCTTAAAGATGGCACAGGTGCATTGTTGTGATATAAACAATTTTCTCATGAAACTTTCCTCAAATGATGCTTGTTTAAGACTTCTTACTAATAAGTTTCCATGATCTTTTTGTGTTCTTAAAGAAACTCCATAAAAATACCCCTTTGGGATACTCCATAAAAGACATAACTCTATGTAAAAGTCTTCACGCTTATTTCTCTATCTTGAATGTCACTGGCTAGCACATCCCTTAGGAGTTGCTGTTGTGACTGGGCATTGTTCTCTGGATCCTATTCAAGGCTCATTCTTAGTTAATATGCAGCCCATACAATTGTCTTCATGGTCATCAATACACCTTAGATTACTGACAAGCAAGGATGCTATTTTGAGGACCAAGGTGTACCTGATATAAGGCATTTTTTAAATTGCCTTATATCAATGGAAAAGTTGGACCTTGAATAATGAAACCCAAAGGAGAACTGCTACATTTCAATTGTGGTGCTGGCATAGAATATTAGAAGTAATATGGATTGCTAAAAAAGTCAAACTGATCTGTCTTGGAAGAAGTATCACCAAAATTTTCCTTAAAGATAAAATGGCAAGATTTTGGCTGCAGCAATGGGCTTGGGCATAGGAAAAATTGTGATCTTGGCACAGGACCGGGCAGTGCTTCATTCGGTTGTGCATAAGGTTTCCATGAGTCAGAAAGGGCTTGAGGACATTTACCAGAAACAGGAAGCAGTCAAAAATAGTTTTGTCAGAAACATTAGTCCTCAAGGTAACATCCTTGCTTTTTGATGCTCTAAAGTGGCCACCTGCATCAGATTTACCCAGTGCAGCACATCTTTTGATATCTTGGCTGCTCTTCTATGAGCATTCATTGTGGATCTCAGAAGGCTCAAAATCCTTGGTAACCTCAATCTTTTCTCTATGTTACTATTGGTCTAGAGGTGAGGATGCTGGTCTTCTTTACATTAAGTTGCAATTCACAGTTAAGGCAGAAATTCTTGATCTTCAGCAAAAGTATGTCATCTGCATACCACAGGTGGATAATAGAACTTACTCCAATCCTGATGCTGCATTCTTCTTCATATAAGTCTGCTTCTCAATGATGCACATTTTTCTGATTTTAAGCCATGTAGTATACCCTTATTTTGTTTGCATGACTGCCTCTTAATCAATGTACAAATCAATGCACAATGAAGTGTTCTGGGATTCCTAGTCTTCTCAAAGAAATCCATAATTTTTTTATGCATTCAGTTGAATGCCCTGACATAGTAAATAAGACACAATTAAGTATATTTCTGGTATTCTCAGCTTTGAGCCAAGATCCATCTGACATCAGCAATGATATCCCTTATTCCACATCCTCTTCTGAAACTGACCTGAACCTCTGATAACTTTTTACCTATGCACTGCTATAATCTTTGTTGGATGATCTTCAGGAAAAAATGTATTTTCATGCAATATCAATGATATTGTTCTATAATTTGATCATTCTGTTGGGTCACCTTTCTTTGCAAAGAGTAGAAATATGGATCTTTTTCAGTCAGTTGGCCAAGTAGCCATCTTCCAAACTTAACATATATTATTAGCATCAACCTATTCCAATGTTTTGATTCATATTACACCAATTTCTGAAGCATTGTTTGAGCTAATGTTTTCAGTGCATCTTGGATCTCTTCCTTCAGCACTATTGGCTCTTGCTCAGAGACTGCTTCCTGAAATGGTGGAATGTCAACAAGTTCTTTTTTAGTACCGTACTCTGTGCATTCTTTCTACTTTTTTTGATGCTTCCTGCATCATTAAAGTTTTGTCCATAGAATTTTTCAAGATTACAGCCCAAGGCTTGAATTTTTCTTGAGTTCTTTCAACTTAATACACGATGAGTGTTTTCTTGCCTTATGCAAGGTCTTTGCACACTTCCTCATAATATTTTACATTGTCTCCACAAGTTGCCCTTTGAAAATTTCTATTCATTTTTTGTCTCATTATGTTTTCTGTCTTAGCTATGCTACAATAAACAGCTATCTTCAGAGTTGCTTCTGACATTCATTTTGATATTTTCTTCCTTCCCTGTCTTCTGAGTGGCCTTTTGCTGTTTTCATCAATGAGTTTGATGATATGCCACTGTTCATCAATTCTTCAGTCATTAGTGTTCACTGCATCAAATATGCTCTTGAGATGTTCTCAAAATTCAGGTGGAATTGACTCAAGGTTGTATTTTGACTCCTGTGGAATCGTTTTCATTTTCTTCAGTTTTATCCTGAATGTTCATATGAGCAGTTGTTCTTATGATCTGTTCCACAGCCCCTGAACTGGTTTTAGCTGTTGGTTTTGAGCTTCTCCATCATCCCTTCCCACAGATCGAGTCAATTTTGTTTCTTTGTATTCTATCTGGAGAAATTCATGTGTCATCATTTGTGTTGTTTATTCTTGATTGCAGGTTTGATCAATTTGATACTAAAGATATTGGCAAAATATAAGTAAAAACAAAGTGGAATGTATAAAGATCAATGTCACAGGTGTTAATAAGTTGAAATGATTTTCTGCCATGAAATAATGCCCCCAAAAGCCATAGGCTGGAGTTCATTTCAGAAAGGACATTTCAGATTTATTCCGAAGTACAATACTGTGATAGGATTTTATCTTTCTGACTTCAAGGAAGTCCAATAAATAGAACTATTATTCAAATTTAAGCACCAACCCCTAAAGCTAGTGATGAAGAAACTGAATAATTCTACCAATGTATTTGATCTCAAACTGATCAGATATACAAGCAAGATGAAATGATAATTTGGGGTGATTGGAGTGCATAACTTGGAAACAAAAAGGAAGGAAACAAAAAGCATAAAAAGAGGATAGACAATATAACATGTAACTTCTATGAAAACAATTGATCAACCTTCAATCATTTTAGTAAATAGCATATTATGAAGGAAGAACTTTACTGAAGGACAAGTCTAAGTGACCTTGAAGACATTGGTGAAACCCAAGGCTTCAGGAATTGATGGACTACCAATTGAGATATATTAACAATGGATATAACTCTGGAAGTTCTCACTTGTTGAAGCCAAGAAAATTAAGCCATAGCTTACTGGCCAACCAAAAGAAAGAAATCCATATTTGGGCCCTTTCTAAAGAAAAATAATCTATTTTCTTTCTAACCTACCACATTGATCCTGAGATAATATCACCAATATCACATGCAAGTTAAATTCTGAAGATAATTAGAAACATTGGCAGCAGAAAATTGACAGGTAACTTTCAGAAAATTCAGTCTGATTAAGAATAGGACATGAAATGAAGGACACTATGGCCTTTTTTCATGGATCTTGACTGAAAGTAGGGAATACTAGATAGACATTCATTTTTGTTTTACTGATTATGTAATTTGGCTGTGTGTATTATAACAAGTTATGGATAACATGGTGAAAAGTAGTAGTTCCTAAACATTAACTGTGCTCATGTGAAACCTTATACAAGAAGCAAAACATATTGATTGAAACAGAATAGAGGATAATGCCTGGTTTAAAATAATGAGTGGCATGTGTCCTTTGATCATACTTTTCTATCTGTATACTGAGCAAAGAATCAGAGGAGCTGGATTGTATGAAGAAGAAGAAAAATCCTGATGTCAATATGGGAGGAAGACTTATTAACAACATACAATATGGAAATGACACAACCTTGCTTGCTGAAGATGAGAAACATTGAAGCAATTACTTATGAAGATGAAAGACTAGCGCTTTTAGCATGGATTAAATTTCAATATTAAAAAAAAAAACCCTCACAACTGGCCAATAAGTAGCACTATGAAGTAGCACCATAAATGAAGAAGAGATTGAAGTTGTCAAGTATTTAACTATACTTGGATCCACAAACCATGTCCATGGCAGCTGCAGTAAAGAAATAAAAATATTGTACAGATGTGCTGCAAAATGCCTCTTTAAAATATTCAAAAAGCAAGCATGCCAGTGTGAGGAAAAAAAGTGTGCCTGACCCAAGTCGTAGCATTTTCAAGTGCTTTATACACAAATGCAAAATTCGAGTAACGAATAAGGAAGATTGAAGAAAAGATGAGTCTGCATTTCCATGTTGTCAAAGACTGTTGCATGCACTGCAGACTGTCAGAAGGAACAAATACGTCTTGGAAGCAGGACAGCCAGAATCTTCTTAGAAGCAAGGTTGCGAGGCTTCGGCTCACGTATAATGGGCCCGTCAGGAGGAGCTAGTCTCTGAGAAAGGACATCATATTTCATAAAATAGAAAGTCAGTAAACTGGAGAAAGAGTCTCAGTGGTCTGATTGACCCAGTGACCGCAACCACGGGCTCCAAGTAGCAAGGATAGTGAGTATAGTGCGTGGCAGCACAGCTTTTTGTTTGGTTGACCATAATGTGCTGTGATAGCACCTAACACCGCTATCTACTGGTAGCCAGTGATATTGCTGGGCATTTTGGAATTGTAAATTGATTGTGTGGCCATTACATACACATATTCATTTCTAATACATGAAGGCTAGGTGATTACCACATTTGCAAATGTTTTGAAGATACTTGTTTATCTTTTGATTTTATCATAGTTCATGGATAGGACTCAAATATGTCGACATGGTAAACGCCAGTGTTTTATGTGATTGTATTGTTTTCTATTTAAAATGTTCTTTTCCAAACAGAAACTAATTGTTAGGATTGCTCTCCGAGGAGAGTGCCTCATTCATATGGAATAGACTCCTGGTGAACACCTTCCTGGTGCGTGCTTGTGCAGCACCCACCTTGGGTAAAGGTACCACTTTGTTTAATGCCTCCCTAGAAATTGTATTCTCCATTTTATTGTTTAATTTCTATGAAGTATATGTCATTCTCTGTTGTGAGATGGATACAAACAGGGATGATTTTTCTAAACTGAGTTTTTGTATTATTCAATTTTCTTACTTCAACTTCTTTTAGAACATGTTTAGTTTTATAATATATTTGGATCTGCTTTTGAACTGTTCCATACAAATCTTTTAATGGTACAACAACTTTTGGATATTAATAACTTTGTAATTTTATTTAATATCTGGTTGGTCAAATTTACCTTTGTTGCTCTTGCTTTAAAATATTTCTGATCTTCCTGAAAAGCTATTTCTCCAGAGTACACCTTCAAAGGACTGAAACTTATTATGATGTTTACAGAAACAAAAACACTGTGTATATTGCCTTTAAAAAGAATGACTGAAAGTTTTTTTTTGTATATTCAAGTCCAAGGAAAATATTTTACTGACAAATTTGTGAGTTATCTCATCTCAATTGTTTCACTTCGACTTGGGTGGAAAGAGCACTGGAGTAAGAGTCAGAACTTTTTAAATTGAATTCAACCTTAAGTCTTTCAAGGTGTCTAACCTTAGACAGGTTACTTATTGTCTTAGAGTCATAGTTTCCTCTTGGGTAAAATGCAAGTACAATTTATTTTTTTACCTATCCTTTGCATTTACTGTGAAAAATGAGCTACTATATTTGAAATCTTTTTTTAAAAAAAAAACTCTAAACTGTTACTGATTAAAAAATTAACATTTGGTTAAAGTTATTCTTTTCACAAGAGCTCAAAAGGTGTTTAATGTTGTCTACATTCATATCAACACATTCTCTAGAGCAGAATTTAATACAAGACAGATATATCTTCAATATTAACCAAGAAGATATAGTTTTACTGGAGAAGCCAAAAAGATCTCATTATAAGTTAGTCCCATGACATGGACTCTGAGGATGATATTAGACATTTACAATTTATGTACTTTCTGGTGTTTGAATTGGGTAATTTGGGACATAGGGAGAAAGGAGGGAATAACGATCTGACCTGACATGACCCAAGTTAATATTTAGAGATGGAAGCTAAAAGGAAGTTAAACGAATGAAATGAAAGCCAGGTTTTAGTTGTATACAGGAAAAAACGTTTGGAATAAGGGGTAAGACTCAAAATGGTTCAGAGTTGTCAAATTTATACATGTCAAAGACTGGATTTTCAAGGAGGTTGAGTGAAAGTTGGAACACAGTGGTGATATTTTCAGTCACATTTATTGTAGAGCTGCATTTTTTTCCCTTGCAGAACAAACACATTCCTTGGAGACACTGTAAAGCACACTATGTCTTCCAAAATTATATGTCCAAATTGTGATTGATATGTTTCCACTCTAAAGCTACCATTATGTATGTACAGTCTATGCTGTTGTTGTAGAAAGAATTACCATAAGCATCAACAGGAGTGCATTTACCTACAAAATAATGCCCAATACTGTAAATATGTTTATACAAAAAAAGTACTTTCTTTAAGCAGGCTTCATGTTCACTCTCCTATTTCTCTCTTTAAAATAAGGAATGCTTTTCCAGTTGTGAGAGGAAACAGTGAAGGAGCTGTCCTCCTGTGGGTTCCTACTATGCATCACCTAGATCTGAGCAGGATGCTATAACCATAGCATTAAATGCTTCGGCACATAGTAGTGTTGCAACATGAGGTATAAATTAATCACTGTGCATCTTTAAAATCAGAGTAAATAATCTGTAGTATGTGACTCCAAGGTCAGCAAAATTGGGCTTTAAAACCAATTCTAGTTATTATTTATTGACCTATATTTAAGCTTGCTTTTCCACTTCTTTAAAATGGAGGGGGGCTTTATGACGGCTCAAACAATTAATACATTTGGCTGCTAACAAAAAGAATTGGGGCTCATATCTACCCAGAGATGCCTAGAAAAGTGGGACTAAACATCTCTTTCCAAACAACCAGCCCCTGAAAACTCTCGGGAACCCAGTCTGACAGACAGGTTCATTATGGATCCAAACCAACCCCATGACCACTAGCTTGTCTTTCAGTAAGGACAATAATGATAGGGTGATAATAGTAATATAAGGTTAAAATAATTTTTATAACTATTTCTTCTTTAATTCTTGCTTAGATATATATAAGCCCTGCTATACTTTATGACATGTTTACTGAGAGTGATTGAAGATGGACTATTTTTAATGTGTGCAATTCAGTGAATTGCTTAATATGGCTCTTCTAGCCATAGCCTTTGTTGCTCTCACCAATGGCCTTTGTGTTCCAGAGAGGTCTGGGGAAGAAGGGGAGCCAGGATGCTGATTGGATATGGTCCTCAATGTGTACAGCATATAATTACAAAGCCATATAATGCATCGTTATTTATGTATCTGAATAGCTAGCTACAGATCTTGAGCTAAATAAAACTACCTAATTTGACTTCTAGTTTCCAGCATGGAAAATAATTCTTTATAACCTGATGGATTTAACTTATATGGATGCATTTGAACTCAGGTGTTGGCAAAGACTATTGAAAGTACCATGGACTGCCAAAGGAATTAGCCAGTCCTGAAAATAGTCCATTCAGAGTCTTCCTTGGAGGCTATCACAGCAAACTTGGTTTTTCTGGGTGTAAACTTCAATAATAATACTAATAATAATCCATGTATCTTGGACATGTCAATAGGATAGATGATTCCTTGAAAAGGGCATCATGTTTGGTAAAGTAGGGGAATGTGGTGGTCATCTGCTTATGTTAATTTCATGATTGAGATGTAGGGGTGGAGTCTAGCCTATTGATCTGGAGATAGCCATTGAGTAGCCAATGACGCCTCTGTGTGGGCATGGCTTTCTCCGGAAACTACTGGGAAATCTCGCGATACTTCCCTTATGTAGATGAGGAACTATCTCCCCAGTTGTTGGGAGTTAGTCTCGGAGATGATGAATTACAGACAAGACAAGATGGAAGTGCATGAGGAACCGTAGGAGCTGGAGGAGAAGCCACATGGCCTTAGCCTGATGGAACCAGACCTCTGAATCTGGCGAAACCATGTGGAGAGTCTTGCTAGCACTGAGTTAGCTCTACCACCACTGTATGCTGTTGATGGACCCTGAGCCCTGGAAACGAAGAGCCATGGGGAGACTCCCACCAGCGCCAGGACTCTGCACCCATTGGCCTGTGACCTTGTGAGTTGGAAGGAGATGGTATAGACTGGTATCGGGTATATGGGCTACGGACTTATGACTTTGAACTGGACTAAGTTGGGATGTTTGCTTATTCCTCTAGTATGTCCTATTCCTCCAGTATATAAACTGTACCCTTGTATCTATATGCATGTCCATGGATTTGTTTCTCTAGTTTACCCAGACTAACACAAGGAGCATAAAAAAATACCCTTAACAAGATGGATTGGTACAATGGCTGTAACAATGGCTCAGACATAGGAACAATTGCAAGGATTGCACAGGGCTCAACAGTTTGTCATTCTGTAGTGTCACTTTGGGTCGGAACCAACTTGCAATGGCAACTAACAATAGTCCTTACTGTATTTAGCACAAAAGATCTCATGAACATATATAAAAATATGGCAGAGAGTTGCTGCTGTTTGCAAAAATAGCTGCAGTTATGTTTCTTCATAAATCCCAAAGCAAATTTTTCAGAGAGCTATATCTAGCTAAAATTCCCTCCAATTCTATTTCAAAGACTTCTAGCTCATTTACAGAAAGATTGGGGGTTTAGCAAGGTCTATTTGCACAAGATTTTCCTCATGGCAAGCTTATGGATAAGAGAACGATTGTGCAGTCCTATGTCATCCTCATGATTATTGGTATATTGGAGGCCATTGTTGTGACTATGTGTCAAGCCATATCAAGAGTAATCATCATCTTCGCTTACTTTCAACTTCACCTCAAATAGTGTCCTTTTCTAGTGATTGGTGTTTTTAATGATCTTGGTTCCCCCCCGCCCCCAGCCCCTCATTTGTGGCCACACTCATTGTTACATCAAACCCTGCAGTTATTTTTTTCTGAGCCAGAAATGTTCTTTCCCAGATGCTCCTGTGCATCTTTTTTCTAAACCTCATATGGACATTTCCTAGATGTGACCTTTTAAAAAAAATCTCTTTATTGGGGGCTTGTACAACTTTTATCAAAAATCCACACATACATACATTGTGTCAATCACTTTTATGCATTTGTTTTCCTCATCGTTCTCAAAACACTTGCCTTCCATTTGAGCCCCTGGTATCCACTCCTCATTTCCCCCTCCCTCCCCCTCCCCACTAGC
>PVJH01032956.1:0-22076 GCA_004026705.1 Nesogale talazaci | reverse complement strand
CCTAACGGTTACAGACAATCTCAGAAACTCAAGGGTAGTTCCACCCTGTTTCATGGCGTCTCCGGGAGTCAGCATCGATTCAATGGCAGTGAGTTTGAGTTCTTGAGTGCTTTTGCCAGGATAAGGACTGGTCTCTCCTAATAACTTGTCTGAAGTACATGAATGAAGTCTCAGCATCCTTACTTCTAAGGAGCACTCTAGTTGAATTTTTTACAAGACAGATTACCATAGTTTGCTCTTCTGGCAGTTTTTATTATTATTTACCAAGACCATAATTCAAAGGCATCAACTCTTCTTTGGTCTTCCTTATGTACTCGCCCAGTTTTCACAAACACATGAGGCAAATGAAAATACCACAGATTGGGTCAGACACTTTAGTCCTGTCATTGGATCTCATCTTCAGACTGCTATTTTTGCTCTGCTACATGTTAAAATCATCTTTTGAAACAGATCTGCCCAACACAATACCTTGTGGGCTTTGACTGCTGCTTCCAGGATCATTGATCGGGGATCCAGCAAAACAAAATTCCCCTCTATCACACAGGTCATAAACTCTCTGACATAAGAATCCAGGAACTGTTGTGAGAACCCACAGCCATCTAAATCAGACTAGAAGTTCATGGGGAAGCTCCCAAGGGAGTGACCAGGAAAATGAAGTTTCAAGGAGTTGATGAGATAAAGAAGAAAATCAATGTTTTTGTGGCTGGCCTCTAACAAGATGGCACACCAACTTGGTGAGCTCAGGTACGGTAGAAGGAAACAACGCCTGGCCCTGCATACCAATGTGACCACTGTGATATCATTGGCTGATTATGAAAAGTAGATCACCAGACCTCTCTTCCTACTCAAGTCTGAAAGCTCTGCTAAAACTTACTGGAAGCAAGCCTCCACTGACAGATGGGTGTTGGCTGTGCATTGCCTGGGAATCAGACCCACAACTCCAGCATGAATCTGACCTACTGAATCACTAAGGCACCAATAACCCATTGACAAGGAAAAAGAGTAGAAAGAAAATAAACCAGTAAATGATTTGGAGCTTGCATCTAATCCTAGCCCCAATCTAAGAAGAATCAGTTCTTATGACATGGTTCTGCCTGATGTTCACCCTCATGAAGATAGCACTGAAGATATGAGTGTTACAGCAAAGTGTGGCAAAGACACCAGATGGTACCTGGCTTTCAAGAAGAATCAAGCACCTTAAAGGTTGGTCTTTACACAAGCAGCCATAAGTGAGGCATCAATTAAGCCTGCACAAAAGAGCCCACCCGCCTGTGTGATCCAAGGATTATAAAAAATAAAATCCAAATTTGAAGGAGGGCATGGTATCACAGCTTAAATTGTGAACATCCAATTTGCAGAAGGGTATGGAGATGCTGGAAACCCAAAATCCAATTACTGGGTCCACACAGTGATTAAGCCTCAGGTGAATCCTCGCTAGACCATAGACCAGGGAGATGAATAGCCTTGGTATCATAGTGCAGTGGTTTGTTCACTTTTGTATATATTCTTTTGACATTATGTTCTGCATATAAAATCTAGGATAGGTAAAACTATAGTGAGTGACTACATTGAGAGTTTCAAGTGGTATCTGGTAGGGGAGGTTGGGAAGAAATAGGGAACTGATTACACTGTATAATAAGAAAGAAAATGTTCTAAAGTTGATTGTGGAGATGACTGTACAACTCTTTTAACATGATTGAACTAAAGAATTATATGTTATTAATTAAAGCCAAGAAGTCTGTTTAAAAATATTAATAAACCAGTAAAGCAACGAGCAGCTCCCCCCATTTTTTATTATGAAAATTTACAAATATTCAAAAGGTGAAAAAAAAACAGTAGTCAAACTATATATACTGGACTTTGCAATATACATTTAATTCCATTTTCATGATCACAAATGCCATTTATCAATCATTTATTTACTTATCAATCCACCTTATTGTTTGATGTATTGCCATGTAATCAATCTATATATGAGTATATTTCATCACTAGCTTTAGCATCAACATTCTTTTTTAAACAAAAATAATGTACACCCCTCCACCTCTCACCTTCTGACTTTATAAACAATTTCAGAACTGTAAGTACGAGACAGCACTACTTACCAACCTCTTAATCTACTCAATAAGCTATCTGGGATCATAGCGATGGTGAAATGAATTCCTCTATATGGCCTTTTGTCTTAGTCTTAGAAAAAACAACATAAGAGATTTTCCTTCTAAACCCTCAAACTCATGCTGTCATTTTCTGCCTCAGAAGACTGATTACTATAGTCCAGGTTAACTGGTATTTCCTAAGTAACTTTAAAGCATTTTTAGTTTGATGCTTTTTTTCTTCTGGTCCAGGATTGGTATGCACCTTACAAGCAGTGGTTCACAGACTACACAAACTAAGGATGACAGTCGACTAAGAAAATGAAAAAACAGTGTTCCACTGAGACAGGACTGTTCAGTTTGTGGTTACTCTGAGAGACCATGCCTTGACATAGACAAGGAGTTGAAAGGAAATGCAGCCAACTGCAAAATGGTTTTTCAGGGGAAAAAAAGAAGGAAGAAAGGAGAGAAAATAACAGAGGGAGGAGGGGAAAAGAAATCTCCTACAAGTGCTGTAGCAAGTAAATAGCCGTTAACACTTACGGCAGCAACAAACCCAGAAGGAGGCCAGTGGCAGAGCCAGTGGCAATCAGCACGAAGGACTGAAAAACACCTGTCTTGAGGGGAACCAAGCGATATCTAGTCTCAAGGGCTCAGAGGAAGCCTGCAAGGCCAAGAGTAGTTGAGAGAGCTGTCCTGCACTGAAAGAGGAACGTTTTGCCTGCCTGCCTCCTGTGTCACCACAACTCCTTGATGTTAAATATACTGAGGTTGAAACTGTAGGAGAGAGTCTTCAAAAAGTTGATGGAAAAATGGAAAAGATAAAAATTATATGTGTGTTATAGGTGTACACACACACCCTCTCAATATAAGTGCCACCAAGTTCAAGACATTTTTATAAGCAAATGACATTAGCCATTTAGTCTATCTCTGAGAATTTGACTATGTCAATGCAGCCTTTTAAATATTTACTGAAAAAAAATTGGTGCCATTTAAAGATTTTTTAAGATTAGGAAATGGAAAGAAGCCAGAAGGATCTAAATCAGGACTAAAAATGTATCATCAAAACGCTCACAAAATTGCCTTTATTTGATGAGAGATGAGCAGGAACAATAGTCATATGGAAAAACATGAGTACAATGAAGTGTTCTGGAATCCCCATTCTTCTCAATGTTATCTGTATTTTATGATTATCCACACAAAGGAATACCTTTGCATAGTTCACACCAAGAAGGAGAGGAGGAGAGATGGAGGCAGAGAGACATCTTTCTGTGTTTCTGTGTGGGAAACTAACACTGAGCGAAATATGACTAGGACCCTGTTCCCTAACATAACAGGGAATCTGGAAAGCTAGTCTTCCACAGTAGGAAAGTCATCACTTTACTAGGTTAGAGATGAAGTCCAAGTACATTATCCTGCTTTGAGTATCATTCCCACAGATTCTCCCCTAGTAGCTATGCTGCCTTAAACACGTGGTTGATTTTATCTCCCTATAGAAGCAGATATCCGTTTGCTATCTCCTCCCAGCCCCTCCACATACCTTTCCTCAATGCAGGTATTAGGTTTCCTCGCCTGGGCTCAGGGGCCTTCCTGTAGTTACCACCCCCTTGTGATGTATGTAACTACTGAATATATATGTCTTCTGGCTGCCTATAAATATCCCAAGACAGTAAAGATGCTCTCATGCTCTCTCTTCTCCCACCTCCACATGAACCATCAAGAGGGGCTAGAGTGAGCATGCAACCATAATATGTGTCTCACTCCTTTATTTTACTTTCTCTCCTAGCTCTATCATCTATGATTTTCCTATAATCTTTATATAATATTACCATGAAACTGCACCTACAGATCCTTTTGCTGTTTAGAGGCTGGAAAAGTTTCCTCTGACACTTCTGGTATTCTCTACTTTCAGCCAGCATCCTTTGGATACCGCACACTCTTCTGATTCCAGCTTGAATTTCTGGTAACTTCCTATTAATGTATTGCCATAATTGTGTTTTAATTACCTTCAGCAAAACTGTACTTGCATATGGTATTATCTTATTAATTTCTGCATTCTGTCAGGTCACTTTTCTTTGGAATGCATACAAATATGGATCTCTTCTAGATGGTTGATCAGGTTAACTGTATTCCAAAGGTCTTTCCAAAATTCTTGACATAAACCAGTGATTACTTGCGGCTTTTCAGCAGTTTGCTGTAATACTTCAACTGGTATTTTATCAATTCCTCAAGCAACCTTTTCGCTAAGCCCTTCAGGGCTTCTTGGACTAGCTCTTCAGTGCCATCAGTTTTTGACCATATGCCGCCTCTTGAAATGGTTGAATGCTGATCAATTACTAGTACAATGACTAGTATTCCTTCTATCGTCGTTTGATGCTAATGGACCCAACAGTGAAAACTGTCTGACCATTCCAAACGCACCCCTCCCCCATCTTGCTCAGCCTCTCCAGCCCTCACACTTGTGTGCATCAAAATCAATGTTATCCTTTCTTTCAAACTTGCAAATCATGAGATGCATGATGTCCTCGCAACCCCAGCTACCAGTCTCCACCTGAGGATCTATCTGTGAGTTCATTCTTCTGTGAATGAAGGCTGTGCTTCCCAATAAAGCCTCTTACTTCATATCCATCTTTCAGCCCATCTTTTTCCATCAGATGCTTTCTGAATCATTTAATATTTTGCCCACAGAATCTTTAACTATGGTAACTCAAGGTTTGAATTTTTTCTTCAGTTCTTTCAGCTTGAGATATGCTGATCGGTGTGCTCGCTCTTGACTTTCTGACTCCAGGTTCTTTGTACATTTCATTATACACATCTTTTGGTCTTTGTCTTCTCAAGTTTCCTTTTGGAAATTGCTTTGTCTCTTTTTTTATTTGCTTTAGTTACTCTATATTCAACACAAACTTGAGTCTCTTCTGATATTCATGGCTTTTCTTTCCCTCTTCTTAACGGCATTTTGCTTACTTTCTATATGATAATCTTGATGTTCCCCCACAGCTCCTCAAGTCTCTGTCATCAGTGTTCAATGCATCAAATCTGCTCCCAAGATTCAGGTGGGACATGCTCATGCATATTTTGACGCTCATAACTTGTTTTAATTCCCACCTACTCTTCTAGGCGCTGCTGTCTTCCCTTATCCTCATGGTTATTACAGAGAGGGTATGAGGGTAGGTAAAGATGAGACATGCCAGCTTACTATGTGGCTCTCATCCCTTGGATGAAACTAACGACTGCAAAGGAGGGCATCTGACCCAAGGTAGGACAATGAGTCTTATTTCTGATCATAAAGTTGAAACGAGCATTCATGCCACCCTTCACACTCTTCTCTCTGCCCTCATCACCCCTCACCCCCTCCCCAATCCCCACCGCATGCACACTCAACAGAAGACCTTACCTCATTGCTATTATTTATAAATAGGATCATCTCCAACAGCAGTCAAACACATTCTACTTGTTTTAGTTCTACTATAGCATAAAACCACAAATGGAGGCATTCGACCAACAGAAATTTATTCTCTCACAGTTTAGGAAACCTGTTGTTGTCAAGCATCATTGAGCCAACCATATGTACAACAGAATGACATACTGCCCAATTTTAGATGAGAAACCCCACTTCTAGACGAAAGCTTTCTCTCTATCAGATCTAGGGGAAATTCTTGTTTCCTTTCACTATCTGTAGATCTCCATGTGTCTTGAAACCCATTCTTGCCCAGTTCTATTCATTTCACAGTGCAAAGACACCACATACAAAAGCAGCACTCCTCTCCTCTCCTGGATCTTCTTTCTTGGTGGTGGTAGATTCCTTTGGTCTCTGTTCACTTCTTCTTTTATATCTTATAAGGTAAAAAGCATTGCAAGTGATGTCCCAGGAAAGCTTCTGTCATATAAGATGAAGGCTATGATTGAATTAAGGGTGCTGCATTACCACTCTGCCCTCCTTTTACAGTTGACTGTCTTATCACATCAATTACATGGCAGTGGTAGTGGGGGCAATCTTTACATAACTACTAAACCATTGAGAATCGTGGCTCAACCAAGCTGACACATTTGGGGGTGGGAGAGACACAATTCAATCCATGTCACTATTTAAATGACAACTAGAAACACATAAACTGCACATCCCCACTTTGATCCTCCATGTAAGGAACATATTTCCACTGTACCTCTACACCAATGTTTCTCGGGCTTTAATATAAGCAAAAAACCCTGGAGGAGCTGGTTCAAATGCACACTCGGCTTTAGCAAGTTTAGTGAGGGAGGGTGCCATGATTCTACATTGCTGCCCCTGCCACAGTACCTACGGGGAATAGCAGGGCCATGTGTTTCCTCCTTCCCACCGTTTCATTTATGAAACCCATTGTGATCTGACTTCCTCTCCCAGTATAACTTCATGGAAACTGATCTTGTCAAGGTCACCAACACATTCCTGCTGGAAATGCCAATGAAGGCATTTCTCGTCTCCCACAGCTATTTAATATAGCAATTGTGATCAAGCTGCAAGAGAAGTCAGTAAGCCAACTCAAGGATTTCTCTTGACATCTCCTTCCTAGGTACTTTGCTGCTTCTTCTTCCATAAGTTATTAATGTGAATTCGGGGAGGCAATTCCTTCTTGGCTTCAATAACACTACTTTCTCCCAAAGTTTTTAGTCCCCATCTGGTGGCTCCACCTAGCTCAGTGTCTACTGTAAATCATTATTGGATTCTAAGTGTCAGTAATCCTCCAAAAATGACTCTCTGATCTCCCACCTGTCTTCCTGGGCAAACTCATCCATTTTAGTGGCTTTATATTGTATTTAAAGCTTACTTTCTAAAGCACCTGATTTGCAGAAGTCCACATTCTATCGTGGAAGTCCTAAATTCATTTTGAGTCTTCACAAAAATGCAGACTCCAGTTGAGTTCTAATCATTACTCAGAAATGTGGTCACTTTGCTCTCAGGAAGAGTAAATTACAATTTCTGCAGGCCAAGGAAGGGCAGTTTTGCCCTGAGGCTTACCTAAAGACCCATGGCATTTACCTGGGAATGTCCTTAGTGATTCACCAAATATAGTCAAACAATATTTAAAAGTTGAGGTCTTGGAGCTCATGAGTAATACCCCAACCACCACATTACCAGGTGGTCAGACGCCCAAAACCAACCCTTCACACTTTTAAAATTTGCAGCTATGCACAAACTTCAATCCTGCTCCTTTTCCCACATCTGTATCCTGCCTGTATACAAATGAACGGATCACGATCTGGTGGTGATTTTCTTTGTATCCTAATCATCTATCAAGAACTCCATGGCTATAAATCAGTAGACTACAGTTCTGACTCTATATTGTGTACATGTTGATGGTTTCCTTTATTCCAGGATAATGGTCTTTGTCTTATCTTTTGTTCTGCTCGGGTTTAAGAAAAGGCTTGAATTGGGGGTCTTTTAAAAAAATCTTTATATTGGGGGGCTCTTACAAATTTTTTAATAATTCAAGGGCTGAGCCCTGGTGGCGTATGTGGTTGAGTGCGGAACTGCGGCTGGCAGGCTTGGGGGTTCAAATCCAGTGATGGCTCTCAGGAGCAGCACTGGGTAGCGCCCACAACCACCAGAGGCAGTGATGGCCCCCCCCAAAAAAAAATAATCCATCATTCAATAGTATTAAGCACAGTTTTTCCATCAACATGTCCAAAACAATTTCTTTCTACTTGAACCCTTGCTATCAGCTCCTCTTTTTTCTCCTCCCTTCCCCACCCTCATGAATTCTTGATCAATCATATATATTACCATTGTAATTCCATGTTTTATACTGTCTGTTGTCTCCCTTCACCCACCTTTCAGTTATTTGTCCTCCTGGGGGGTGGGGCTATATATCCAACCTTGTGATGGGTTCCCCCTTTCCACTCCCACTTTCCACCATCTCCTACCCTGATATCGCTCCTCCCACTACTGTTTTTGAGGGTTTTATCTGTCCTAAAGTCCATGTATTGAGAGCTCTTATCTGTACCAATGTTTATACTATGGTCTAGTTGGATTTGTAAGGTAGAACTGAGTCATGGTAGTGGGCGTGGGGTGGGGGGTGGGGGAGAGCATTCACAACCAGATGAATGATGTGTGTTTCGTTGATGCTTTACAGCACTCAGATTGAATGGTCTCTTGCTTGTAACCCTTCTCTGGGAGGATGTCCAATCATTAACAGATGGGCTTTGGGTCTCCACTCCTATACCCCTCTTTCAACTTGATATAATTGTTTGTTTTGGATCTTTTTATACCTGATACCTGCTCCCGTCAACATCTCATGATCACACAAGCTGGTGTGCTTCTTCCAATGTGGGTTTATTTGTTTCACTACTAGATAGCTGTGTGTTTAAATTCAAGCCTTTGAGATCCCAGATGCTACTTTTTTTGATAGCCAGGCACCATCTGCTTTCTTCACATTTGCTTATGCATCCATTTTGTCTTCAGTGATCATATCAAGAAGGTGACCATCAAAGAATGCTAGGCTATTAGAAAAAAGTGTTCCTGTGTTAGGAGGCCTTGAGTAAAGGCCCAAAGTCAGTCTGCTATCTTAATACTTAACACATAAATAAATGTATATTGGCCTCAATTCCTTTCATTATAAAGTAATGTATCTACATATATACATACCTATAGCTATACCTCTATAAATAGCTTTTGCCTCCTACTTCTTTCCTCCATATCTTTTCACCTTCCTCCTCGCACACTACCATGCTCACCCTCAATCTGGGGTCTTTTCCCTTCTAGAACATACTTTTAAAATACGGTCCAAGTCACATCCCGCAATCTAACTTCCAACTGTCCCTTTTGGATGTTTTGCAGGAATCTCAAACTTTACCTTCCCAACATAGAACCCTGGGTTCTTCGATAAAAAATATGTGTTCATATATATATATATATATATATATATATATATATATGCTCCTCCATCATTCCATAGCTATATCCTTTATCTTTAGTCATTAAGTAGTACACAATGAATTACTAAAGCCAAAAACCTAAGAATCATTTTTGCTCCCCTTGCCTTTATCTCACACAATATATGATCTAATTCTGATTTCATCTCAAGAATCCATTTCACATCCATTCACTTCTATTGCCTCCACAACTTCTATTGCTATCCACTGATAATAGCAGCTACGGCTTTCTTTTTTTTTTTTTTTTTTTTTGGGGGGGGGGGGCATCACTGCTCTCAGTGGTGGGAGTAGGAGGCCCAGCCCTTGTTCCATGGAGTTGGAATTGAACCTCCATCCCAGTGGGCCGCAGTCCCGCACACAACCACTACACCACTGGGGCTCAGCCCCCAGCTATGGCTTTCTAAGTGACTCTCACACCGCCACTCCAGCTCCTCCCCTGTCCACATCGTGTAGTGCAAACTTTCTTAAACTATAAATGAAAGTGTGCTTAAAGCTCCCCACAGATAACATTCAGTCTTTTCTATACACCATGGCCTACAGACAAATCTTTCTCCAACTAGCTCCTCCTTCTCCTGTAAAAGAAAAGAATGGGTCTATTAATTGCTGTAACTTGCCTTTTACAAAAACCAATGAGGGACAATGGAAGAAAGTCAATTAACCATATTATTTCAGTTGACTTATAAAAAGTCTTGAAGTTATTCGCGCAGATGCAGAGTAATGCCAATGGATCATCTGGAGCCTCATGATATCATCTGGATCCCACAAGCTATCCTCTGCAGGAAAAAACAAACACTAAGACCTGAGTATTTTGACGGGCAGCTCAGCCTACAAACACTAAGACCTGAGTATTTTGACGGGCAGCTCAACCTCTTCCCTACACAAAAGATGACTTCAACTCATTATTTTCACCCTCTCCCCTCAATTTTACTATAATACTAGTCAGATTGAGGTGAGCTATTCAGGTGGTATTTTAGGGTCTTGACCAGTCCCCTTCTTAGATTACTTGTGAGGAAATTCAATGTTTGTCCCTGTTCATTGGCTCAGTAGGAACACAATGGACAGAACTGTATATTCTGATTTCTCTCACAGGTCCCTAAAGACACCAAGTTCTTTCCTACCTGGGATACATTGCATACACTCTTCCTTCTTTCTGGATTACATTTTTAAAGACCTCAGACAGGAGGGAACCAGGCAACGAGTTAAGAAACTGACGAAAGACCTTTGAGGAAATCTGCTGCAGGGAGAAATAGACAGAGCCTAGTGAGATGAGAGAGGGAGCTAAATTGGGTCAGATCATCAAGACCCAGTGGGAATGGAACAATCAAAAGGTAAATAATGAGAATTTTGAATCACTGTGAAGAATTTAACCCAAGTCACAGAACGATCTAGGTAGAAATTGTTAAAAGGAAACCTAAGCTGAATGGGAACCCAAAATCATGGCTGAAAACAAAATTAAATTTTAAAAAGAAAGAAACATTAGGGCAACGTTTAAGAGATTTTTGACTTTCAGAGTACTGGAAAGTCACAGAACTGCTTTAAGCAAACTGATGAACATAACTTGACTTTCATGCTTAAAAGATCTTTCTAGCTAGAAAGGCCAGACCTTCCTAATGGTTCTCAACCTTCCTAATGCTGCAACCCTTAACACAGTTCCTCATGTGGTGGTGACCCCCAACCATAAAATGGTTTTCGTTGCTACTTCATAATTGTAATTTTGCTACTGCTATGAACTGCAATGTAAATATCTGATATGCAGGTATATTTTCATTGTTACAAATTGAAAACCACAGCCAAATATAAAAAGACCAATCAGTACCCAGTTGAAGTTCCCATGATACAGATATTTTTTTGCAGTGGCGGATGATTTTACAGTACAAAATTTTACATTTACCCAGTAATTGTCGTTTTACCCTCAATACTGCTGCTCTCAATATAGCAGCTACTTTTTACCCCATAGCTGCTCTCTATACACATGACTGGTTCACATCATGGTGCCCACCCTGTCCCATACACCTATATTCGCACGGGGTACATGTGAAGGGGTTAGTGTAATGGTATCATCATGCCAGATACTTGTATATTGGCGTATCTGCATGTGGGTGGACCAGCCTGAAGAGGATGGAGGAGCCATGTCTCGGTTCCTAAGACCCATCAGAAACAGGTGTTATCTGTGAAAGGGTCGGTCAAGCCCCACTTAAGGGGCTGTGCCCCACAGGTTGAGTAACACTGGTGTAGGGCACAGTAGTGAATATGGGGACAGTGGATGGATTTCGGAGCTATCGTTAGTAGCTGCTGTCAAGTCAGCATAGGTCTCATGATGACCCTGGATGTTATGGAGCAGAACCACTCCACAGGGCTTTCTAAACAGTGGCTCTAATCTAATGTTTATAGAGCAGTTGAACAGGCCTGCTTCTACAGAATTGCTTGGTGGGCTTGAACCATCAACTTTTAGGTTCAGAGTCAACAGAAGAGGATGTGCCACCAGGCTCCTTTCAGAACTTGTGAGGTAAAAATATTTCAGGACTTCATGAACGAGCACGTAATTTGAGACATAAAGGCTTAATATATATTAGTTGAGGAACCACATTGATGAAAATAAATTTCTAATAATAGCACTAGGAGTCTCTAGATGGAAAAAACTGTTTAAGTAGTAGCCTTCTACCCAAATGTTGAGTTTCAAAGCCACCGCAAGGTGACCTGCTTCTGAAAGGTCACAGTTTTAAAATGTGGAATGGAGTTCTCCGGGCACCTCTGGGGTTTCAGTGAGTCATAGTCACCTCAACAGCAGTGAGTAACAGTAAGATCGGTAATAAATATACAATTCCTTCCCTGGTTTTTGCGGTAAAAGGAAGGGAGAGAGCAGGGTGCTGACAGGAGTGGCGAGACAAAAGAAAACAAAGACACTAGCTCATAAGTGAGCGCATTGGTGGGAAAAGAGCTAAAGCAGAACGCAAAAAATATGTCAATTTCCTTTGTCAAAGTGCTGACTTTTCAATTCTGCCTGATGGTGACTCGAGAAATCTTCCACAGGATTGTGACCGACAAACAAAAACTGTTTTTCAGAGGAAATCATCACCTGAGGCTGCAAAGTGACACAATGTATGTTACAAGTGTTGGTACAGATACACTCGATTCGCCGGATATTTGCTAAACAAAAGTAGTAGTCACGGGCATTTTAGAGATAAAAGAAAACTTTGGAATAATTTAATCAAAAACCCCTTCCTTTTGTATTACCGAAAATAAGGCTCAGGGAAGTTACATAACTCACCCAAGGTCAAGTGGCAAGGCCAGGCTCAGGCTTCAGACTACTTAATCATAACCTTTCTTTCCACCTGCAGCCACCTCAGAAGGAGTTCCTAGAGCCTAGAAGAATAAAGCTGTTCATCCATTCAGAGCTGGGCCCAAGGACTGCAACCCCAAGGGAGTCTAAGCCAAACTGCTCCCAGATTCCAGGACTTCAGACACTGTGAGATTTATCTATTTTTTCCCACTGCTTACTTCTTTTGTTCTAAGTTTTTACCCAAGAGTGAAAGGTGCATCCAAATAGCCAACTTTGGAGCAAAGTGGCCACCTCGTAGCAAACCACTGCATTTCCTTCAACTCACGCATTGTATCAGAGTAAACGCACAGAGGTTGTACTAGTCTAGGATTTGTTATGCCAATAGTAGGAGTCCTGCTAGGGCAGTGGTTAGGTGTTGAGCTGCTAACTGTAAGGTCAGCAATTCCAAAGAACCAGCCATTCCTTGGGAGAAAGACAGGGCTTCCAATTTCCACAGTTATAGTCTTGGACACTTGGCAGTTCTGCCCTGTCCAACAGGGTCAGTGTGAGTCGGATCGATGTGACAGCGGTGAGGCTGGTTTAGTTTAGTAATTAACAGAATGTTTTTCTGTATTACAATTCCAAATGATACAACTCCAAAGGACATTCATTTACAATTAAGAAAGGGAACAGTCAGGGAAATTTGACAGCTTCCATCTTGTCATTTATAATAATGTTGTCTATTGTCCCAGGGATTCGGATTTTTGTTTCAGAAATCCACCGGGGCAGTTCTACCCTGTCCTAGAGTCACTATGACTCAACTGCAGGGAGTCTGGTTTTGGGTTTTACATCAAGATATGATTCTTAGTGAAGGTTGTCAGCATATTGGCATGGATTTTCCTCTAATCCTAATGCTGAATCTTCTTCATACAGTGCAGCTTCTTGGATTATTTGCTCAACATACAGACTGAATATGTATGGCAAAAGGATTCAATACTAACACACACCTTTCTTCATTTTAAACCCTTGTTCTGTTTAAACAACTGCCGCATGAGCACATTTAAGTGCTTTGGAGTTCCTTTTCCTCACAACATCCACATTTTTTTTTATGATGCACACAACCAAATGTCTATAAATAGTTAATAAAATATAAGTAAACATCTTTCTATTATCCTTTGGCATTATATGAAGCTTTAATTCTCTGTCCTTTTCTGAATCTGGCTTGAATTTCTGGGAGTTCACTGTTGATACACTGATGCAATTGTTTTTCAATTATCTTCAGGAAAAAGTTTACTTACGTATCACATTAACGATATAGCCTGGTAATTTCTGCTGGATCCCCATTCTTTAAAACAGCCACAATTACGGCTTTTCTGCGAGTCAGTAGGCCAAGCAGCAGTCTTTCAAATGTCATGGCACAGACAAGTGAGCTCTTCAAGTGGTCCATACCCATTTTTTTGAGACATGTCAATTGGTATTCTATCAATTCTTGGAGCCTTATTTGTCACCAGTGCCATCACCACAGCTTGGAAATTTCTCCTTCAATACCATCAGTTCCTGATTATATGCTACCTCCTGAAATGGTTGAATTGTTCAACTCTTTTTGCTAAGTGAATTTTGTGTATTCCGTATTCCTTCCTTGATGCTTCCTACACCACTCAATTTAATTGCTGTGGTCACTGCAGTTGAGGGCCCTGGTGGCACAGTGGCTACGCACTGGGATGTGATTCACATGGTAGGCAGTTCGAAACTGCCAACAGCTCCTCAGGAGGAAGAGTGGGCTTTCTACTCCTATAAACAGTTACAATCTAGGAAACCCACAGGGGATCACTATGAATCAGAACTGACTTGATGGCAGTGATTTGGGGTTTTGTTGTTTTTTAAACCATTGTTGCGGAATAGAAAGGGGGAACCAATTTCAGGGATCTACATATAACCTCCTCTCTGGGGTACGGACAACAGGGAAGTGAGTGAATGGACATATTGGACAGTGTACGATGTGAAAAATAACAATTTATAAATTATTAAGGGTTCGGGCTGAGCCCCGGTGGCGTAGTGGTTGTGCGTGGGACTGTGGCCCACTGGGATGGAGGTTCAATTCCAGCAGCAGCTCCACAGGAACAAAGGCTGGGCTTCCTACTCCCACCACCAGAGGGCAGTGATGCCAAAAAAAATTATTAGGGGTTCAGGGGCAGAGGATTGGGTAAAGAGGGGAAATATGGGGAGGAGGTACTGGGGGCCTAAGTGAAGGGAGGATGTTTTGAGAGTGATGATAGCAACAAATGTGCAAATGTAGTCTGCATACAATTGATATATGTATTGACCATGATGGGAGTTGAATGAGCCCCCAATAAAATGATTTATAAAAAACAAAAAACCATTGTTAGGTGCTGTAAAGTTGGTTTTGGCTCATAGAATGAAATACTGCCCAGTTTTGTGCCATCTTAAAATTGCTATGCTTGACCTCATTGTTGCTGTCACTGTGTCAATTCATCTTTTGCTCTTATGCACTGACCTTTTACTTTACTAAGAGTAATGATCTACTCTAGGGGTTCTCTCTTCTGGTAATATGTACAAAGTAAAAAAATATAAGCACAAAGGAAGAGAGACAAAGTCTCACCATCCTCCCTTCTAAGGAGTATCTGGTCGTATTCCTTCTGAGACAGATTTGTTTGTTCTTCTGGCAGTCCATGGTATATTCAATATTCTTCACAATATCATAATTCTTCCTTTGCTGTTCTCATTCAGTGTCCAGCTTTCACATGTGTAAGAAGCAACTGAAAATCCCACAGCGTGAATCAGGCGCCCCTTGGTTCTCAAAGTGACTGTCCTTGCTCTTGAACAGTGGGCTTGCTCAGCACAGTTGCTCAATGCGACGCATCACTGGTTTCTTGATTGCTGTTTCCACGAGCATTGACCGGTACCAGCTAACACAAAATTTCACCTATAGAATCCTGTAACAGTTCAATTCAAAGCTTGAATTTGAGTTGTGTCTTATGAGCACATGAAGGTCTCTCTCAAAAAGCTTTGCACCATCTACAAGGGGGGTAACACCTTCAAACCCAAAATTTTACTTCCCCCCCAAAGCTAGTATTTAAATGTTTTTACAAAACAACCTGATTACCTTCAAAATACTCTCCATTACACTTAATATATTTGTCAAATCTGCAATTCCCTTCTTGGAAACATTTTTCAAACTCATCTGTTTGGGTGGTTGATAGTACCTCCCTCATTTTTTTCTTCACCTTTTCCATGTTGACAAATCGTTGACCTTTCATGTCCTTCTTCATTAGCAGAAACAAAAAGAAGGGCAAGAGAGGCATGCTGCTTTTTGTCCACAGCTGGTGCACTCAGAGGGCTGCATGAGTAGATGCACTGTCGTGGTCCCCCCATCTGCCACAAATCAGGCCTTTAAAAAATTTTTTTTTGCATACCGTAACACAATTTCTGATCCTCTAAGTAGAAAGCTTGAATAACAGTCTGATCTGGTGAAATGAATTTCAAACGCAAATCCCCCTCACATCACATCTGGCTTTTTTGGGTGGGTGCCCCCTTGTATGTCATCACTCTACTTTGAGGAAACTTTGGGTGCCTTCTGAGGGGCTCATCTTCCAACACTAAAGTAGATAATGCAACATTATTATCCATAAGGTCTTCACTTGCTCATTTTTTCAGAAGTAGATCACCAGGTTCTCCTTCATAGTCTGTCTTAGTCTGGAAGCATAACTGAAACCTGTCCACCTACAGATACGTGATACCAGTAGCCTAGCTTCCAGTGTCGTAGCAACTTGCTGTAACAAGCTGACAGATAAGTGGGGGGGTGCACACATCGACTACTTGTGTCACTGCCATCAAGTTGATTCTCATAAGAACGCCTAACAACCTTTCCCTGGCTTTACAGTCCACCGCTGACCCAGCAGTGCAGCCTGGGCTCATGATGCACACACTGACACCCATATTATTATTCCTAAGTAACAGAATAGCTGAGGAACTAAAGGAGACAGCTAATTGTCACGCTCTCAAAGACAAATATTTATTTACTATTGATTAGATTCTTAGAAGTTCTCATTTACTTTAGACATATCATCAAAAAGACTACTCATTGGGAAGGGGACACATGTTTGGTAGAGGATCAGCAAAAATCAAGGGAAAGACTCAATGAGATAGATCACGGTAACAGCTCCAGCAATGACCTCAAAAAGATGGTGCAGGATCCGGTAATTAAGGGCTCTCATGAGCCAGAGCTGAATAACGGGTAATTCCCCTCATATTGGTCTGATTGATAGGTCTGTGCTAAGCAGATGATCTGATGCTCATCGTCTTCTCCCCCACACTTTCTCCCTCTTCTCACCCCAAAGAGGTCTATTCTTCATGCTACTTTGACTCTTTGATCTGCCAGCATGATTCATTTAGTGTGTATATGTGTATGTGTTGTATGCCTAGCAGAAGGGAATGTATAAAAGTAAATGGAGCCAATTAAAGTGTGACTCTTGTATTATCATCTTGAGAGAAGGTACACTAGAAAGCTCATAAAAATTCTCTTCCACTCCTGTAGTTCTAAGTGGTTATAGCCACTAAAATCATTCACATGGGATGAATGTCCCCAACCAGATGCCTCACTCACAGACTTCTTCTCCCTCCTATCCCTATTCCACAACCCAACGTCATCAAAAACAATTTAAACCGTTTTTGTTTCATTTAACTCTTAACTATTGAGTGAGGTGGGTATATAGTGAGATGGGTATGATGGTTATCATCTTTAAAAGGGGAAGGGGGAGTAGTAAATTCTGGTGCTTGAAGTCGTGAACAAGCATGTGGCGGATCATACCACTAGTAAAGTTTCAAAAACCAGCATCAAACCAATGTCTTCAAATCCAGCTCTCCTGTTGTAGCCAACAGGCAATGCTAACATTCATGGTCACTACATTAAACCTGTTTCAAGTTTGGAAATCTAAGCATCGCTCACTGCTCATCTTACAAGGCCAACATTTACACTGGTAAAAGAGACACTCTGTCCTTTGATAACTTGTGTCCACTATCTCTCCACACTCCTTTAACAAAAGGAATGAGGTTAGGAAACCAGGACAAAGCAGAAGGCTCCCTGTTCTACACAGGGGAGGGGTAGAAGCAGAGTTCAAATTGCAAATGAGCACCTGCCAGGTCTATTTCATTAGCAATCCCAAATTAGTCCACAACCCATAGAAACTTCTCAAAAGATACCTGGTAGCATTGAAATTCTGTGTTTTCAATACGAGGGGCTTCAAGAGTTATGGGGGGGGGCGGAATTCCATAATCTTTGAGTACATTTTTTCCCACGAACACCCTGAAGCCCGCGCCCCACCCCCCCGCCCCCCTACGAATGAATCCGGAGAGCACTGCTTAGATTAGTAATCCCTGTGACTGGAGGAACCCACCACTGACAACCTTCAACACTGGTAAGGTTGGAAGAGAGGTTCTAACGCCTGGTCCAGGAACAGGCCAAGTCCATGGTGCTTCCTACAGAAAGCACATTGCATTTGTCCAGCCCTTATTAAAGAGGAACTGGGGGTGGGGGTGGGGAGGCGCAAAAAACAACTTTGCACTCATTTACAACACAGGGCAAACAGCTTGTGGAAAGTGACCTCTTCTCAGCACAAGTTCCTAAGGTTCTAAGTTTCTGCAATACTTTCCAGCCCTTACTTTGCCCTCAGCGGCAACTAAAGGACTGAGGAAGTCGACTGTCCACGAGCTGGAGGCCCCAAAGGGCAGGAAGTGGAAGCAGAGGCCATTTGTGGGGAAGGATCGGCAAAAAGGAGCGGCAGGGCCGCCTCCCGTCAGGCCAGGCTGGGAAGCGGGGAGGCGCTCCCCAGGGGCCTCGGGAGCAAGTGCGGGCCCGCGTGTCTCCCTCCGCCTCCAGTACAGGGCGCAAGCCGGCCACAAACTGCCCAGCAAACGCGAGGGCCCAGAGCCACCAGCGCAGGGCGGCGCACCCACTTCCGCAGCCCGCGCCCCACCCCCCGGGGTACCCCACACGCAGCCCTTACCTGGGACGCCTCCCACGCCGCCTCGGCCGTCCGCACCCGGCGCGCTGCTCTTAAACCCTCTTTACCCACGCTTTCTCCTCTTCTCGGGGCCGAACCCCAGCCGTCCCCCTCCGATTTGTCATTGAGCAGGCCGGGCTCGCCTCCACACACCCCTGAGCGCGGCCCCGGCGTCGCCTAGGCAACCCCTCCCCGCGGGAGCGCGCCTACCCTTCCGTTCTGCCCTCTTCCTGTAGGCCACTCCCATCTTAAGGACATCAGCCAATCCAAAGAGGGGTTTTCAAGCCGCGGGCGTCTGAGGAAGAATCTATGCCAATGAGAAGCCGCGTCAGTCGGAAGAAGCCGGCCCCCTGCATACCTGCCCCGCCCACTTTCATTTCCTCCATTCCCGGGACGGATGCGGTGCACGTGACCGCTGCTTCCTCGGTCCCTCTGTGGAGGGTTCTCGCCAGCAGGGGTCCAGTGCTGGGGCATTGGATTTTGGACCAGGAAAAGCCCAAAATAGTGGGAAGCAAAAGGGAACCAAGAAGATTACTTTCCCGCGGTGTCTGTGGATGGGTCCCCTGGGCGGGACCCACCAGCCCCGCGGCTCGCAAAGCATGGCATCCCTCAAGCAGTAGAAATGCAGTTACTGCACCAATGCCTAACTATAACGATGGAGGCATAGCGTGGAGGCCGGAAGTGCCGCGGGAAAGCTCATGAACAGGTTTTCACCCACAACTTGACCCATCCAACACCTGAGAATGTGTCATTGTTTATCCAAATAGGGCTTTCCTTCAGGTTGGCCTTCCTAACTTACCGTCCCTTCCTAGAGATGAAATCTGAGCACCAGCAGGTTTTTTTGACCCTGTGTCACATTTAGTTAAATATCCACATTTATCATCAAAGGAGAGGGTCTGGTAGTGTCGCGGTTTATATGTTGTACTGTGAACACCAAGCTCGGGTTGGAACCCACCAACTGCTTTGGAGGAAAATGATGAGATGTTTCCTCCTGTAATGATTTCCAGCCTTGGGAACCCTGGGGAACCATGCCCTGTTGAGTCACTACACTACCCGTCGGAATCAATTCGATGCCAATGCGTACAATCTAAGGAAGGGAATGATCTCTGAGTCAGTTTCATATCTACAGCTGCCAGCACATAAATACTTTCCTTCTTGATAACTATGCATAAGAAATATCCAAGCCTTGTTAACCAGAAAGCATTATGGCAGATACCATTAGGTAAAAATGTATTATCATTTGATCTCCCTTTTGGCCCATTTTAAAGTTTTTTCCGTTTAAAAATAAAAGTGAAGGGGAAATTAAAAAAAAAAAAAAACACCTCACTGGCATTGAGGTGATGCAGACTCAGAGAATTTCCAGAGATCCTCACTGTTACTCAAATAGAAAGCCCTGTCTTCTCATGGAGAGCAGCTGGTGGTTTTGACCTTTCGGATTCCAGCACAATGTGTAACCACTACCATTGCTGGTGGCTTAGGACCCCAGGTAACCTCCCTCTAACCATTGACCAGGGGTGTGGACAGCCTTGCTATTATACAAAGTTTATTGGAAGGTGAATTATTAGAGATGCATTTAGGTTAGAATTTCAACACCTTTTCATTTGAATCCCTTTTGACCCATTTTAAATGTTCTAGTTTTTAGTGTTTTCTGCTTTCTTTTCAATTGACGTTTTTATCTGTTTGAGTTTGGTACACTATTTTTGTTACACAACAGGGAAGCAGGTGAAGGGACACATCAGACAGTGTACGATATGACAAAATAATGACAATAAGTAAATTATTAAGGGTTCATGGAGAGGTGGAGTAGGGAAGGAGGGGAAATAGGGGGAGCTGGTACCAGGGCCTAAGTGGAGGGAGGATGTTTCGAGAATGATGATGGTAACAAATGTGCAAATGTGGTCTGCATACAATTGATGTATGTATTGATTGTGATAAGAATTGTATGAACCCCCAATAAAATGATTAAAAAACAGCACTTTTTTCATAAGGTGGTATACTCACTGCCTTCAAGTCGATGCCAACTCATATTGACCCTATAGGACAGGACAGAACTGCCACCCTGTGAGTATCTGAGACTGTAACTCTGTCTCTGAGTACAAAGGTCCATCTTTCTCTCTAGGAGCAGCTGGTGGTTTCAAACAGCTAACCTTTCAGTTAGCCAACACATAACCACCACACCGCCAGGGCTCCTTCATATGGCGGTAAGTGTGAAAAAAAGTTGAACAAGATTGCATATAAAACTGTTCACACAGTGCTGAGGATTCAATAACCATTAGCTGAAATGACAACAGCCATCATAGGTCAAGATGAAGGTACACCTCAGTGAAACCAGGGGCAGCAGTTCCTCCCATGGCTCATTCACACCTGGGATAATCATTGAACAAATAGATGCTATGCCCAACATGAAGAGAAGGGCCTGTTTTAATGGCACAGGTTTTTCGATTTGTTTGTTTTTAATGTTTTATTGAGAATTATGTGAGGGATTTATATTTAAGATAATCAATTTTGTAGTCAATAACTTAAATTACACATCAAACTCTTCCAATAACTTGCCCTGCCACCACCACTTCCCCCCTTTGGAATCTTAGCCTCCCCTCCATCCAAATGAACTCCCATCTCCCTCTAACCTATTCCTTTACCTCCTGCATTCCCCGCCACCCGACAACCATTTAAGTCTCTTTCTTTTAGCATGAAAACCTTTATCTTGATTTTAACTTTATAACAGTGGTTTTTGTTTTGGTTTGGTTTTTTGGCAACACTGCACTGGTGGGAGTAGGAGGCCCAACCTTGCTCCTGGGGAGCTGCTGCTGGATTTGAACAACCAACCCAGTGGGCTGCAGTCCCGCACAAAACCACTACGCCAGCGGGGCTCAGCCCATCGGTGGTTCTTTTGTGATTGGTAACTTCACAGTATATTTTCTCCAGGGCCTTCCATGCCATGAAGTCATGAGGTGTTTTGAAGTTTTATCATTATTCTTTAGCGATACACAATATTTTATTGTGTGAATGTATGACGATTTATTCTTTCTTCTAATGGCATTTTGGGTTTTACCATCTTTTTGCTATTGAGAACAGTGTTGCAATGAACATAATATGCACGTTTGCTTGTGTTCTGGTTTTTACTTCTTGGGTACACACTCAACACAAGGTCTTCTGGGCCAGAAGCTATTTCTATCCCCAGGTGTTTGATGGAGCAACATACTCTTTTCCACAGAGGCTGTACCTTCTCACACCTCCACCAGGAATATATAAGAATTTCAATGTCCTGCAGGCTCGCCAGCATTTGTTATTTTGTTTCTGATTTTGCTGCAAATACCTGTGCAAGAAGTCTCTTATTATTGTTTTAATTGCATCTCTAAGATGGCCAACAATTGGAAGCACTTCTTACCATGGTTTTTTTTTTAGGCTTTTATTTTTTTATTTTTTTTTTCAAAGGGAAAGCATTTTTTTTTTAATTTTATTGGGGGCTCTTATAGCTACTACAACATTTAGTACATCATTTGTATCAAGCACATTTGCACACGTTTCCACATACATTTCCCAATATTTTCCACTTAAGCCCTTGATACAAGCTCCTCTTTAAAAAAAAAACCTCCCCTTTCCCCTCCCCCCCCTTTTTTTTTTAAATTAATGATTCTATTGGGGGGCCCCTACAACTCCCATCACAATCCCTAACAACATCAGTTGTATGCAGGCCAATTTTACACACCCATTGCCATCATCACTCTCAAAACATTCTCCCTCCCTCCAGGCCCCATTATCAGCTCCCTATATTACCCTTCCTCGCCCCCCCCC
>PVJH01032955.1:0-22066 GCA_004026705.1 Nesogale talazaci | reverse complement strand
AAAAAAAAAAAAAAAAAGGTGGCTTGGTGGTGCCAGATGAAGCACTGGACTGCGAGCTCGAGCTACGGGGTGAGTTGTACAAGCTCACCAGCCGCTTTGAGGGAGAGAGGGGAGGCTGTTTGCTCCTAAGATCGGCAGTCTTGGAGACCCCACGGAGGGAGCAGTTCTGCTCTGAGAGGGCCCTGTGAGGTGGCCCCACGTTGTGAGGCTTGGATCCGGAGTCATTCTTCTGCATGTGGAACTGGCTTTCCCCAGAACCAGGTATTAAAGAGACTTCCTTTTTCACTGGGTGGGCTCTTCATCTTTGTCAAAAAGCTTTTGACCATAGATGTATGGCTTTGTTTTTGGATTTTTAATTACTGTGGGTCTGTAGTATGTTTTGAAATTAAATATGCACAATCCCACTTAAGATTGCTTGTCCTTTCTTATATAGTTGAGGGTTGACTTTTCCATTTCTGTAAAGGTTTTAGGGAATTGCACTGAATTTATAGATTGTTTTGGGAGGTAGTGTTGCCATTTTAAGATTTTTTAGTCCAACAAGACTAAATGTCCTTTCATTTTATTTAATTTTTTTAATAAACAAATCTTTAATGTACAAATCTTCCTCGTTAAATTTATTCTTTTTTTTTGGGGGGGGGGGCATCACTGTTCTCCAGCGGTGGGAGTAGGAGGCCCAGCCCCATTGCTGGAATTGAACCTCCGTCCCAGTGGGCCGCAGTCCCGCACACAACCACTACGCCACCGGGGCTCAGCCCGCAAGTACTATTTTTAAGGACCCTATAAGCCGTACCTGATGCAAAACCAAGACTGCTTATTTGGCATTCAGATGGAGAAGTTTGGAACTTGATTAGGTCTGAAGAAAGTCTGAAGAAGGCGGTACGCTGCTTGTACTTTATGTGGCCCCAGAGCCCGGAGAGGGCTGGGCCTCCGTAGTGCCCAGGATGCACCCTTTTCTTGGTGCAGGTTGCTGCTCTCCACCTGGGCCATCTCACTTCTTGCATCAAATGGGAAGTGAGGCTGTTGATCCTGGGCTTTCCTTTTCCTTTGTTCTGTCTACTTTGGGGGAGTAAATGGGATGATAAACTCGAGATTATCGGAAAAGCAAATCTTGATAAAAGCGAATCTTTTTTAGAAAGCTTTCATTTTTTCAGTGTGAATTAAAGCCTTTTTAATGACGTTTAAGCAAGAAACATTAAGACTGCTTTCAGGGCTCAGCCCTTTTATTTTATTTTTTCTCTTTTTGTTTTGTGGGCATCACTGCCTCTGGTGGTCCTGGGCGCTACGCAGTGCCGCTCCTGAGAGCCACCGCTGGATTTGAACCGCCAAGACTGCGGACTGCTGTCCCGCACTCAACCACTTACACCACCGGGGCTCAGCCCTATTATTATTTTATTATTATTTTTTTAATTAAAAAACTTTTTTTTTTTCAGGGCTGAGCCCCGGTGGTGTAGTGGTTGTGCGCGGGACTATGGCCCACTGGGATGGAGGTTCAATTCCAGCTCCACGGAGCAAAGGCTGGGCCTCCTACTCCCACCACCTGAGGGCAGTGATGTGCCCCCCCCCAAATTTTTTTTTCTTTTTTTTGCCCCCTTGATACTTTGTAAAGTATTTTTTTTCATGTCTTAAACCGACAGCTGTCTCTCATCACCACTTTTCTGTTGTCCCTCCCTTGGGAGGGGCTTATATGGAGATGTTTGTGATCAGTTCTCCCTTTCTCCCCCCACTTCCCCCTTACTGCCCTGATATCGCTGCTCTCATTATTAGTCCTGAGGGGTTCATCTGTCCATTTCCATCTCTTATCTGTACCCATGTACATGCTCTGCAGGTTACTTGCTTTCACATGTCCTTCCCTTTGCTCTGATTCTCCTGGTGTGTTTTGTCCTGTGTGTACTGTCGAAGCACATTTGTATGTGCAGGTTGTTTTTGAAGTGAGGCAGGGTCGTGTTTGTGTAAAGCTTAGCTAGAATATCAGGATTGTAGAGATGGACAAAGAGACCTTTAAAATCTTTTGGACTAATTTTTTCCCCTAAAAACGAGTAAACTGCAGCCGAATGTTGCTGACAGAGTGGCTTATGTGAGAGTGCCATTGCTGTTCCAGTGAGGACTGCTTTCCCCTCCCAGAATGAAGCCTGCAACTCAGTGTGACTTGAAGTCTGGGTCATTCATGTTTGTAAGTAAGGAGGCGATAACCCAGTGACTTCAGAAATTGAGACTCATTGAAATGCTCAGTAGTGATTGCTTCAGTGAGATTTAAAATCTGTAATAAATGTGCAGTGCCCACAGCCAGTATCGAACTGTTTGTGGAATGTACTAGGAGTGATGGTGGCTTCTGTAGAGTACTCATAAAATGGACATTGTTGTGTGTTGTATTGTAATGCCTGTGTAAATACAGAGGGCATAGCCATCATTGTTAAATTTTACTTACTGTATTTTTTGGACCGTCAGACACACCTGACCATAAGACACTACTTTTTAGAGCAGGAAAATAAGAAAAAAATATTCTGATCCAAATAGTACCAGTATACTAAAATGTTCTGGAGTACCACACCTTTGGAAAGTTGAAGTGTATTATGGGTACTACACAGTATCAGGAAAATGTCAACTCTGATCAATGTTAAGTTAGTAAACTAGTGAAATTGGACTTACGTAGTTTTAATAGCTGTTATCTTTTTTTTTTTCTCCAAGTACAAGCATCATTATATTTTCCTGGGGAAAAGAAGAGGGGAAGGCAAAAAGAATCAGCCTGTGTTACAAAATGCTAGGAAAGGAAGCCAAGCTTCAGCAAAATCAACCATCCCTCGCCCCAGTGACTGGAAAGGCCCCCAAAGCCCAGTGAGGCGCAGCCTCCTGCAGTCCAGGAATGAGGTGGTGAAGGGATCAGGGAAAGAATAGACAAACATACACTTTCCTACCCTCTTTTCCCATCAATTCAAATTCGCTGTTATCTTTTTCTGTTTCAAATTCTACTTCATTAACTTAAAAGGAACAAATTGTATGGTTCACATATCGTTGATTATCTTTTTTTTTTTCTTTCTTTTTTTTTGGGGGGGAGCATCACAGCTCTCTGGTGGTGGGAGTAGGAGACCCAGCCCCGCTGCTGGAATTGAACCTCCGTCCCAGTGGACCGCAGTCCCGCGCACAACCACTACGCCACCGGGGCTCAGCCCCCTGATTATCTTTTGATATCATGGCAAGACGATATCTTGGAAGGTGACATGTCTTAGAAGTATAGAGCAATTTAAGGTCAGTGAAATTTATTAAAGTAACTAAGAATCAAGGGGACTTCAGTGTTCATGGGCAAGTGGAATTAAAAGATAAAAGTAAAAGCGTAAGCTTTGTCAACATAAAGCTCCATCAAGATGGCTGAGCCCCCGTGGCGTAGGGGTTGAGTGCGGGACTGCGGCTCACTGGCTTGGCGGTTCAAATCCAGCGGAAGCTCTCCAGGAACAAGGCTGGGCCTCCCACTCCCACCAGAGGGCAGTGATGCCCCCCCCCCCCAAAAAAAAAAAAAAAAGCTTCATTGAGGCTGAGGGAATGTCAGTGAGCAAAGTACCCTGGGAATATAGCCATGTCAGTGCAATCTTTTCTGCATTACTCATTAAGGAAAAAAATATTAACTAAAGATTTTTTTGAGATTAGGGAACACAAATCAGAAGGAGCCAGATGAGGACTGACGGAGGATGCCTGATGGTACCCTGTCAGAGTTCTCAGAAACCTGCCCTTGTTCACTGAGCGAAATGAGCAGAACTGTAGTCATGTTGAATAACTGTCTAGTGAGACTTTCCCAGACCTTTGTTTTTTGTTTCAGATCCTTTCCTGCTCAAGCTTTAACTAAGGTTCTTAAAACATTTATTATAGGGCTGAGCCCCGGTGGTGTAGTGGTTGTGTGCGGGACTGTGGCCCACTGGATGGAGGTTCAATTCCAGCAGAGGCTCCACAGAAGCAAAGGCTGGGCCTCCTACTCCCACCACCAGAGGGCAGTGATGTGCCCCCCCCCAAAAAAAAATCCAAAAGAAAAAAAAAATTCATGGTAGTAAGCAGATGCTATTTTCCCCTGGCCCTCTAGAAAGCCAAGAAGCAAAAATACATCGAAAACCAAAATCAAGCCACTGCCCCCTGTGACCCTGTAACACAGCATAAAACTGTTCCTTAAGATTTCTGAGGGTGTAAATCTTTACAAAAATAGATTGCCTCATCTTTCTGCTGCATAGTGGCTCATGGGTTCGAACTGCTGACCTCCAGGTTAACCAATTTCTTATTCCCTCCCCCCCACAATTTTTGCCAAGATCTTTACTCTTGACGGTTCCCCTTTTGCTGTGTCTGCACCATCCACCTCTTTTTTTGGGGGCGGGAGGGGGAGCATCACTACCCTGGTGGGAATCCCAGCCTTGCTCCTGGAGAGCTGCTGCTGGATTTGAACTGCCAACCCTGTGGGCTGCAGGCACCATCCACCTCTTGATAGCCGTTGCTTATACGTTTTCTTCAGGATCATACTGGTAAAATTCTATTTTTGTTTTGTTTTGTTTTTGGGCATCACTGTCTTCTGGTGGGAGTGGGAGGCCCAGCCTTGCTCCTGAAGAGCTGCTGCTGGATCTGAACCACCAAGTCAGTGGGCCGCAGTCCCACACTCAACCACTATGCCACCAGGGCTCAGCCCCGGGTAAAATTCTTCTAAGACATAATTCAGTATCTTGATTAATATTTCCATTGAAAACAACCCCTGGTAGCAGATATGCATGCAACACTTTTTGATACTCATTGAGCAGAAAGTATGCTTAATATTATAATAATTCAGCTTGAATTATGTAAGCTGACTGGTTGATGTGTGTGGTATTGGACAGTCTGAAAATAGTGGAGGAGTGTGCTGTTGCAGGCTTCTACATTGGCATAAGGAGGTCCATTTGTGAATCGCATGATTCCATAAACTTCTCCTAAAGCACCAGTGATCTCACTGTTCTTCCAAGCTTCGTCATAAATTGGATGGTTGCTCTTGAATTTTAGCAGTATCCATGTTGCTCTGGTAGTGGCATCACGAAGATGATGGCTTACTTTAGTGCCTCAAACTAGGTCCTGTTCACACGTTATAGCAAGTTAGTGTGAATTCTGTTGATGCTAAATTGTTATTTTAATCCAGGCAGTCTTTTTATTGGTATGCGTGTTGCATGAACTTTTTTGACAACCTTTATGGTTTTAGAGATGTCAGATAAGTGGGCTCATATTTTATTAGGCCTTCTGTGGCTAACTAAATCACTCAACATAATGTTTTCAAATATGTATTTCACTCAAAATGCATGTTGTAATGTGTCAGTTTCTTTTTTCTTTATTCCTGAATAATACTACATTGTATATACCACATTCTTGTTTACCAGTTCATCTGCTAATGGACAATTCTGTTGTTTCTACTATTGCGCTATTGTGAACAGTGCTCATTGAACATTGTTGTATAGTTTATGTTTGTATGTCTGCTTTCAATCTTTTTATATATACCTAGGACAGGAATTGTTGGGCTTTAGTTTTAAAGTATTTAGCTATGTAGAGGGGCAGTGAGTTATGTAATGTGGCTTTTCTAGCCAAACTCTCTAACTCCTGCCACATGACCTTTTTTGCATGGGTATGATTAGAAGGTGGCAGAAGATAGTGACTGATAGGATTCAACCATGAGTCACTGAAAAGAATTAACTGGAGCACCATTCAGAGTGTCAGTGAGCCCTCTGAGAAGCAGGAGTGAGACCCAGGAGTGGAGTGTGTCTGCTGGTGCTGAAACTCCTACGTAGTAATCCTCCTGAGTCCAGAAGACCGTTACAACACGAGAAGCCACAGAACCAGGAGCCAGAGAGATGGCCCTCTGAACCACCCACAGAGCTAGTAAAGCTGAGTGCTTTTGTGCAGGAGGCTGGCTTCTGGAGTAGGGTACCTCTGTACCAGTCATGGGGGAAGCTCGGCTTGCTGATGCGTGGAGCTTGAGCTGAAGGCCTTTGGGTTAAGACTTAGGACAGAGTGTGTATTTATTACCAGCCCTGGAAGAACATTGGAACCGGCCCTGCTTAGCAACTCGATCCTGAGCATTTCTCACTGGCCTTAACATTATTAAAAACTTCCTTAATAGGACTGAGCCCCGGTGCCGTAGTGGTTGTGCGCGGGACTGCGACCCACTGGGTTGGAGGTTCAACTCCATCAGCAAGACTGGGCCTTCTACTCCCACCATCAGAGGGCAGTGATGCCCCAAAAACAAAAAAAAACAAAACAAAACAGAAAAAACCCCACCTTCCGTAATAAACCCTTTAATCCTGAATTTTGTCTGTGAGTTTTAGAAATCAAGTAGAGAGTATTAATACAGTTCACTGTAGACTAACAGAAGAACAAACACTTTATCTTGGAAGAAGTAATGCTCCTTATAGGCTAGCATGGTGAGACTTCATCTCACTTATTTTGGACCAACCAGGAGAAAGCATGATGCTTGGTAAAATAGAGGGGCGGCGGGAAAGAGGAAGGCACCTGACAAGACGGCGTGATTCCGTTACTGCAGCAGCGGCTCAAGCTTAAGAACAATTGTGAGGACAGGCGTGGCACATGACCAGGCATCTCTCATCCTGTTGTCGGGAGGGTGGTGAGAGTTGGAACTGACTCGATAGCAACGACGCTGGTGGGACTTCTGTTTTGAACTCAGGAATTGCAAAAAACTTTGTAATGACCGGACCGTGATTTTGATTACACCAACAAAGGACATGTATTCCACTTTTTTCTGTAACCTTAACATCTGTTTCCTTTTTTTAAAACCATAGCCATTTGAGTGGAGGTGCAGTGCTATCTCCCTATGGTTTTGACCACAAAGTCAACAATTCAAAACCACCAGCTTCTCAACTGGAAAAAAGATGAGACATTCGGCTTTCATAAAGACTTACAGTCTTAGAAAGTCACAGGGGGTAGGTAATTCTCTCCTGCCCTGTCGAGTCACCATGAGCTAGCATGAACTCAACATTAAATGGGGAAATTAGGGGTTGCATAGCGATTGAGTATTTGGCTGTGTGTTAGTCTAGGTAGACTAGAGAAACAAATTCAGAAATACGTATATGGATATGAGAAAGGTTTACATCCAAGAGGAATGGAACATTGAGAAAGCATCCCAACCCAGTCCAGTCCAAGGTCACAAGTCTGATATTAGCCCATATGTCTGATACCAGTCCATAAAATCTCCTTCCAACTTAGGAAGCACATGCAACGAACAACACCAGGACAATCACAGGCCAGTGGGTGCAGAGTCTTATGTGTCCGTTGACAGTAGAAACATCTCAGTGCTTGTAGGGGTCTCCCCGTGGCCTCCCAAGCATCAGCACTGGCAGGAGTCTCCACGTGGCTTCTCCAGCCCCAGAGGTTTGGCTCCATCAGAGCAAATCCAAAAGCTCCTCCATTCTCCAGGAATCAGGATCAATCAGCATGCTGTCATCTCATCTTGTCAGTAGGTTGTGGTCTTGGAGACTCAGTCAAGTCTCAGGTCTTCTCCAATTGGGAAATACTGCGAGACTTCCCAGAATTCTCAGGAGAAAGCCATGCCCACACAGAGGCCTCATTGGCTACTCATTGGCCATCTCTAGATTGACAGGCTAGACTCCACCCCTAGACTCCCAATCATGACATTGACACATGAGTACATGACTGCCAAAGGCTGTTAACTGAAAGGTAGATAGTTTGAACAACCCACCAGTTACTTGTGGAAGAAAGATGATGAAGCATGTTTTTGTAAAAATTGGGAAACCAACCCTCTGGTTCTCCTCTGCCTTATGAATGGGAGTGAGCACAGAAATAGTACATCCCCAACTTACGATGGGGCTTTGTTCTGATCATTCTGGGGTAGCTCGCTTTTGATGTAAGGCAAATGCTGCATCTATATTATTTTTTAGTTTTCCTATTGTCTATAACTTTTTTTTTGAAAAATAAATATTGCTTAGAAATATACATATAAAAAACCCCACAAAAGATGTTATTCTCTCATTTCTCCATCTTCTTCCTCTTCTTCAACACCTCTGATATAAAGGACATTATTACACTTTATTAAAACTTTACCCAGATGTCTAGACAATGCCCCATCTATGTATTTTTCTGTATTTGCAAGCTGCATGTTCATATAGCCGTCTAGAGACACCAGGTAGCCCTTGTACTCCATTCTCCACTTCAGTTTCACCATCACTGGCTTTCCTGTTAATCCATTCAGGAAAGGTTTGGGATTGAGTGGTAAACTCATCAAGACTCCTGAGTGGTGCAGGCTCCCCGCCACCATCTGTCTCTCGTGACTAACCGGCGGATCTTGTCTATAACTTTTTAAATCTCTCTTTTTCTCCTTCAAGAAAGGGAATTTTTAGGCCATTTGAACATCGGTGCTTCTTCTCCATTTGGTAAGCCAAATCTGCACTTTGCAGGGATGAAGCCAGTCCTTACTGACATTGAAATTCCTGTGCTGGTCTCCTAGCTGCACCTTTGGTTTTTCAGAAAAGACCAGGTGTTTTTGTTTGCATTGCCAGTTAACCCATAGGAATCCTCTTCTGTATTTGGTTTTATTTGTCAGTTGTCCGTAGCTTCTCTGTCTTATGGATTGGCCCTTGCCTCTTCTTTGCTAAAATTACTGCTTTTATGTCTGTCAGTCCTTTAGCTGCCTCCCAATAGCTTATCCTGAATGAGAGTCACATGGTTGATTGATACAGCCCTTCTTCTTGTGGAAGGTGTTCCATTATCACTTGCCTTAATGATCATCATTATATTTAAGCCTGGAACCTTTCTTGCCTCTTGTGAACTAGAACTTTCTGTTAAGCAGAGAAACTTTGAACAGCTTGACTTCCAAATAATGACTTCTATGGTACAAAACATTGGTTAATATCACGTGCTGGACTGCTAACCAGAAGTCCTGTAGTTCAAACCCACTAACCGCTCCTTGGGAGAAAGATAAGGCTGTCTGCTCCTGTGAAGATTCAGAGCCTGGGAAACCCTATACAGGCTTGTCATGGTTAGAATTGATGCAGGGGCAGTGGATCATGGGCTGTATTAGCCAAGGCTGCAGTGAAGTGGGCATCATCAGTGTCACCAATGAAGTCAAAATTCTTCATTGTAATGGAACTTTATAGTTGACTATTACTCAACTTTCTGGCCACTAAGAGTCCCAATCCAGCAGTGGTTTGAACAGTAAATAACATTGAACATGCAAGAATGATAACAAAATCAACATATTATGTATGGCAACATTGGATGTCATGTATAATACTAATGACATGTTGACAAAAAGAAAAGGGCTGATGTAACTTGATTGTGCTGTAAGTCGGGACTCCTGTGCCTTAAAGCATGGTTGGCACTTCTTTTTTTTTTTCTTTTTTGTGGGCATCACTGCTCTCCGGTGGTGGGAGTAGGAGGCCCAGCCCTACTGCTGGAATTGAACCTTCGTCCCAGTGGGCCACAGTCCCGCACACAACCACTACGCCACCGGGGCTCAGCCCGGTTGGCATTTCTTTTCCTTAGAGAGTCACTAATTTAGCTTGTGGGTCATAGAATCCCCCACTTTTTTTTTTTAAATTTTTAAAACGTAAAAACCATTCTTAGTATGAAAACAGGTTGGCCCAAACTGCAAAAGGAAAAAAAAAGGACCACATAAGCACCAAATAGTTTTTATCAAAGGACTTTATAGCTAAGTGAAAAGACAACTAAAGAAATGGTGTGAGGGGGCTGAGCCCCGGTGGCGTAGTGGTTGTGCGCGGGACTGCGGCCCACTGGGACGGAGGTTCAATTCCAGCAGTGGGGCTGGGCCTCCTACTCCCACCACCGGAGAGCAGTGATGCCCCCCATAAAAAAAAAAACAAGAAATGGTGTGAGACCACAGCTGATCTTTAGCTTCAGTGGGGAGGAGAATACACCAGCCTAAGGTCAATAGCCACAAGATGAAATGTGAGATATGTCTCTGCCTGCCTTCCTTCTACCGTGTTCTGACACCTAAGTTTACATCCCATGGAACTCTCCTATGCTGGGTTTGATAATTCTTTGCAGTGTCTACGTAGAACTCGCAGTACATTCATGATTGTGGAAGTTTATTAGGAAACTAGCAGGATCAGATGCGAGGATCAAAAACACAATACATCTTTGGATCACAGCAGCCTTTGGATCACAGCAGCGGCTCTTCTGAACCAACAGCGTCTCTGCTCCTCAGCTTCTCAACCTTATGGTCCCTTGGCCTCTGTCCTAAGATAGAGAGTCCTTTACACCTTATGTTCTTGCTCTCACCTAATCATTTGGTGGGGGTTACAAAGACATAGAAGAAGACTCATAAGTAATTTCACTTTACTGCAATAATGTGGATTGTAAAACCTGTATAAATTAACAAAAAGACAACTTAATAAAAATGGCAAAGCTCTTGGACACAATTTTCCGAAAAGACTGCTAACGACCCACAAGCACACGCAGAGATGCTCAGTATCATTAATTGTTGAAAAGACTTACTCTCTTTAGTGCATGCTGACGCATGGTGACCCTGTAGGACAGCATGGAATTGCGCTTGGGTTTCTGAGACTGCAATTCTTTAAAAGAGCCCCTTGGAGTGACTGTGGGTTAGGAAGAAACACATTAAAGCCACAGTGAGGCATCTCACCCCCCTTAGGATGGAAATGATTAAAAAAGAAAGAAAGAAAAACAAAACTAAGTGTTGGCAAAGTTGTGGAGAAACTGAAACCCTTACTTACTACTGCTGGGAGTGTAGAAGGAGGCAGGCAATTGGCAGGGCCTTGCCTCAGGAGGGTGAAAACAGAACTGTTTGACTCAGCAGTCCTAGTTCGAGGTCATAACAAAGTAAGCAATGCAAGCCGACCAGCTTCTCAGCTGGAAGCTGATGACACATTCTGTGCTCTCATAAAGAATTGCAATCTTGGAAACTCACAGGGGCAGGTGGTTTTACCCTGTCCTATAGGTCACTGGCATGGGCTCACAACATTACATGTGGAGTTTGGGGGTTGCATAGTGACTCAGCATTTGGCTGGCTGCTAACTGAAAGGCATCCCGTAAAATGATTTTTTTTCAAAGTTAATTTTTCTTTTTAGCAAAATTTTATTAGCTTCAAAGAACTCTGCATCACAAATGTTTTATTTGTTAAATCTGTGGTTCCATTTGTGGAAACATTTAAAAAAAATCATTCCGGGGGCTCTGACAACTCTTAATCCATACATCCATCCATTGTGGGACATTTATACATTTGTTACCATCATCATTCCCAAAACATTTTCTTTCTCCTTGAACCCTTGGTATCAGCTCCTCATTTTCCCCCATCCCTCTGTCATGAAACCTTGATTATATATAATTTATTTTCAAGTCTTATATTGTCCAATGTCTCCCTTCACCCACTTTTCTGTTGTCTTTTCCCCCGGGAGGGGGTTATAAGAAGATCATTGTAATCAGCTCCTCCTTTCTCCCTCACCTTCTCCTTCCCCTCCTGGCATCACTGCTCTCATTGTTGGCACTGAGGGGTTTGTCTGTCCTGGATTTCCTTTGTTTCTAGCTCTTATCTGTACCAGTGTACATCCTCTGGTCTATCCAAATTTGTAAGATAGAATTGGGATCACAATCGTGGGAGTGGGGTGGGAGTTGGGGTGGGGAACTAGGGGAAAGTTGTATGTTTCATTGGTGCTATACTGATCCGAACTGACTCATCTCCTCTTTATGACCCTTCTGTAAGGGGATGCCCATTTGCCTACAGATGTACTTTGTGTGTCTACTCCGCATCCCCCCCTCATTCACAATGATATGATTTTTTTGTTTTTTGATATCTGATCCCATCGGCACCTCATTATCACAGAAGTTGGTTGGGATGATTCTTCCATATGGGAAGAATGCCTTTGTTGCTTCTGAGATAGGTGACCACTTGTTTATCTGCAAGCCTTTAAGACCCCAGACACTATATCTTTTAATATAGTGTTTTAATACAGCTTTCTTCGCCTTATTTGCTTGTGCACCCGCTTTATCTTAAGTGATGCTGTCAGGAAGATGAGCATCATGGAATGCCAGGTTAATAGAACAAAGTGTTCTTGCGTTGAGGGAGTGCTTGAGGTGAGGCCCAATGTCCATCTGCCATCTTAATACTAAACCTAAAATATATGTACATAGATCTATTTCCCCATTGTTATAAATAAATATACTTATGTACATGCCTGTATTTAGACCTTTATAAATGCTCTTTGCCTTGTAGTTCTTTCCTCTTTTCCTTTTATTTTCCTTTTGTCCCATTCTATTCAGCCTTCATTTGGGTTTCAGTAATCATGGAAACATTTTTTCAAACTCATCTGTTTGGATGACTGACAGCACCTCCCTTGTCTTTTTCTTCACCTCTTCCATGTCTTTAAATCACTGTCCTTTCATGTTCCTCTTCATCCCTGGCCTGGAAACAAAAAGAAGTCACACGGAGTGAGGTCAGGTCAGTAAGATGCATGGGGCACGAGAGGCATGCTGTTTGTTGCAAAAACCTGGTGCACATTTACTCGTGTATAAGCCGAGTTTTCCAGCACATTTTTAATGCAGTTTTTGTGGTAAAAGTAGATGCCTCAACTGATACTTGGGTTGGCATATACTCAAGTATATACAGTAATTTTATTTTTAGGTAACAGGATATTAAAATAAGACGACTAAATTTGACATATAATAAATATGTCCCCAAGATAGATAGTATCACTGTCTTCCAGAGAAGGAGGTTTGTGTCTCCTTATTCTGGAAAGAGGGTGAAAACATTTCATCTATATTTATTTTACATCGAATTCATCAGGAAGTCCTAATGATTCTATTTTAAAATATATACAGAACCCAGCAGCATTACATCATCACCATAACTTATCACCCTGGGTTGAGTTCGCATCATCGCTCTTTAACACTCAACAGTTTCTGCAAACTTGTTTTGTGTCCAAGCTTGTTATCCCCGCAGTCTGTCAGTATTGTCCCTATTTTCAACCTGTCCTTATTTCACTTCCTCCAGTTTTCCTGCCCTGCTTAGTCTTCACATCTCTGCATTGGAGCAAATGTTTATTTTATAGGGCAGTCTGTTACTGACTGGAAGCTGACCTCTGGGAGTGGCTTCAGCTGCAGGTTGCAAGGTTGTCCCAGGGACACAGTCTGTGGGCTTTTTGAGTTTTTTTTCTGCATTTTTCTCTCATTCTAACCAAGACCTTCCATTGTGTCTGGGATCAGAGTGGTCATACACCTTAATCTATATTTATAGCTCTTTATGTTGTCTTAATTCTTAAGGTTAGGGTATTTTCTCTCACTGAAAGGTAAGAGTCAGTAGTTTATATCCTTCATTTAGGACTGTTTGAGATTGACATTGTATTGATATGATCTCATATTATTCAACATGTTTCATTACAGTGGATCTGGTAGGTTTGCCAGGGCATATTCAACATTTTCTCTTGTTGGGAATACTACCTGCTTGTTGCTTTTTTTCTTTTTTTGGCAAGGTTTTGCATTTAAAAGAAGTTTGATAATGATGTTAATTTTGCTTTTGGGGGGGCCAGATAAAAGGGGAAAATTGTTTTATATAAACACTGGTTTAAAACTTAGGATGGCATTTAAAATTATGATTTTTTTTGTTTTTTGTTTTTGTGCATCACTGCCCTCTGGTGGTGGGAGTAGGAGGCCCAGCCTTTGCTCCTGTGGAGCTAGAATTGAACCTCCATCCCAGAGGGCTGCAGTCCCGCGCACAACCACTATGCCACTGGGGCTCAGCCCTAAAATTAATTTTTTTGGGAGGGGGGGCATCACTGCTCTCCGGTGGTGGGAGTAGGAGGCCCAGCCCCCCTGCTGGAATTGAACCTCCGTCCCAGTGGGCCGCCGTCCCGCGCACAACCACTACACCACCAGGGCTCAGCCTCTAAAATTATTTTTATGTCTCTTTAATGTCTGACTTACTAGATTATTGGTTGTGTTGTTTTGAGTTAAGGTACAAGAGAGCTTCAAAAAAACAGAATAAAAAAAGATGGGATTCTTTTTTCCAGCCTCCGTAGATATATGGTTGGGAAAAAGTATCTTTAATAACCTAATTACTTTGTGTCTAAGGAGGTGGTACAGTAGTAGCCATGGGATGGGCTGCTAACTGGAGTCAGCTGTTAGAAACCCCCAGCTGCTCTGCAGGCGAAAGAACTGTTCTTCCCTCACCTGGCTCTTTGACCTTTCTTAACCTCTCAGTTTATGTCACAGCATTTTGCCCTTAAGGCTGCCTCCTGGAAAATAACTCTTTACCGGTGCTTCATCTTCTCCGTTTACTCTTCAAATCCACTTGACATGCGAGTAAACTTGGCTGAGTTTATCACTTTTGGCAATTGTAAATTTCTGCGATAGAAACTCGATTCGTTCATTGTCAGTGTAACGCCTATTTCCTGTTATTTGTAGGCTTTTAAAGACGTGTTTTACTTTGTAAAACAGTAAGTATAATTTTTTAAAATAGCGGTCTGATAATTAAACAAATCTTTGTGGTCTCTACCACAAAGTTTGTGTCCAATCAGGAAAAAAATAAACTACTTAGAAACTTCAGGTAGAGATGTAATGAGGTGTTGGAGTGCAGAGATGCTGGAGAAGAGTGCACTGCCCGGTGACTAGGAAGTCATAGTGTTTGGGGCTAACAGCTGTGAAACTTCCACCACAAGCTGCCTTGCGCTTGCCTGTCTCTGATTTTTGCCTCTGCCACCCCTTCCTCTCCTGCCTTCAGGAGTCACCTAGCAGGCGTCCAGCTGACAAGAAGTCAGGGTTTTTTGCACACACTGACGTGGGTAACATGCCAGGTAATGAGTTAGTTGGAAGTGAGGGGTTAGGTGTGTAGGTAGTTTCCAGGTTCCTAATCCTCTGCAACTTAGAAAAGCTCTGAACCCCAACCGATAGAATCTGGCCATCTGTTGTTTTTGCTGTAGCTTTTGCTAGTGAAATCTTTCTTGTTCTCGTGTGCCTGGTTGTTTTGAGTACAAGCATTAGGAAGTTACTTGGAATTATTTGAAGTCCTGGGCTTTGGTTTTGGCTTTTCAGAACCCCAAGGCATCTACCAGTCTGGGAATACACACCTTCCTTGAAAATAGGGAAGTAAAGATTCCCTGGGCCACTCTGGAGCAGCAGTTGACTGGCACTAAAAAGTTGTGTGAGTCTTTCTTATTTTTTTGGTGACTTTTACCCGGGTACTTAGAGCTTTGCATCACAGTTCAATGTGGGTGTGAGTATCCTTGCCCTCAAGCCACCAAAACACACAGTGGAGTGACATGCCCTTTGGGCATTTATTAGCAGCGCTAAAGAAACTTTGTACTATGTCCTGACTGAACAACTCTGTCCTGAGCATTTCTCACCTAGTTGTAACTATTCACTTCCAGAATAAGACCCATAATTGTGAGCATTGTCTCTGAATTTGTGACCACCACAATGAGTTCTAGAACCCAGTGAAAAGTAGAGTGCTGTGGGGACAGGACAATTGGTATCAGAAGTGTTGGATCCATCACAGTTGCTCCAGACTCATGGAACCCCATGGTGCTTTGTAAGAAAAAGGAGGGGCATAGGAAGTAAGTTTTTAAAAATTCTTTGATGGTTATTTTGGTTATTATTAGCTATAATGGCTGAAAGGATTATATGTTTTTAAAAATGATAAGCTGTAGCTCAAGGCAGAAAAGCTGCTTCTGGAGTGGCCTGGGGCAAAAGCCAATTTGGTTAAGCAAGATAAGTGACAGTTGGCCGGAATTTATTGTGTTCACCTTGTCAGATGCCATAAGCACATAAATGGAGAGACACGCCGTTTACAGGTGCTAGAAAAGATTAAATTTTCATATTAAAAAAGTTAGGGGCTGAGCCCCGGTGGCGTAGTGGTTGTGCATGGGACTGTGGCCCACTGGGATGGAGGTTCGATTCCAGCTCTACGGAGCAAAGGCTGGGCCTCCTACTCCCACCACCTGAGGGCAGTGATGCCCCCAAAAACAAAAACAAAAAGGGTTGTTTATCTGATTGCACAAAATTTTATTGTGTGTGATATGAACGATATTTCTGGCTAATTTTTGCCATCACCTTTCTTTGGGATAGGCATAAGTGTGAATGTTTTCTAGTGGGCTTGGCTAGGTGGCTTTCTTCCAAATTTCTTGGCCTACACAAGTAAGCATTTCTAGCTTTTGCATCTGTTTGATGAGACATTTCAAGGGGTATTCTCTCTGTTCTTGGAGCCTTGTTTTCCAGCAGTGTTTTCAGTGCAGCTTAGATGTCTTCTTTTAACAGTATCAGTTCCTAGAATATTCACTTGTTTTGGAAGCCATCCTTTGAAGTGGTTGAATATTAACTGTTCCTTTTTGGTAGTGACTTAGTGTATTCCTGACATTTTTCAATGTCATTCAATATTTTGCCTATAGACTCTTTCAGCAGTGCAACCTAGGGCTTGAATTTTTTTCCCTCCAGTTCTTTCAGCTTGAGAAATGCCAAGTAACATTGTTCTTCCATTTTGAATTTCTAAATTCAGGTCTTTGCATATATTATTATAAAACTTTGACTTCTCAAGTTACCCTTTGAAGATCTTTGTTCAGCTTTTACTTCATTTCTTCCATGTACTTTAGCAATTCTGTTAAGTTTCATAGTCGCAGCAACATAAGTCATAACCCTACTGCGTTAAGGTCCGCTCCAACTCATGGCATACTCTATGTAAGGGCCCCAAGACTGTACATCTGTAAGGTAGGATAGAGCTTCATCTTTCTCTTCCGACATAGCTGTGTTGACACAGTGACTGCAACAGTGGGCCCAAGTACAGCAAATGATTATTGAGGATGGCATAGGACAAGGCAGAGTTTTGTTTCAAATATGGTATATGCTTTCCAGGTGGTCCAACTCATACTGATTTTATAGCGTAAGTAAACTTGCTCTATAGTATTGGCTAACCTTAATTTCTTAAGCTTGAATAAATCATTTTATTGGGTGTTCTTAGAAGCTTTTAACCATAATCCATACATCCATCCATTGTGTCAAGCACCACATATGTTGCCATCATCATTTTCAAAACATTGTCTTTCTACTTGAACCCTTGGTATCAGCTCCTCATTTTTTTCTCCCTCCCTTATGATCCCTTAATTTATAATTTTTTTCACGTCTTCCACTGAACGCTGTCTCCCTTCACCCAATTTTCTGTTGTTCATCCCCCCGTGTGTGTGTGTGTGTGTGTGTGTTATATGTTGATCATTGTGATCGGTTCTCCCTTTCTCCCCTCACCTTCCCTTTACCCTCCTGGTATCACTACTGACATTGTTGGTCCTGAGGGGTTTCCCTGTCATGCGTTCCCTGTGTTGCGAGCTCTTATCTGTATCTGTATACATATTCTGCTCTAGCCAGACATGTAAGGTAGAATTGGGGTCATGGGGGGGGGGGGGAAGCATTAAAGAACTAAAGGAAATTTGTATATTTTGTGGGTGCTATATTGCACCCTGAGAGCCTGAAATCTTTATGGAAACAGATTGCCAACTCTTTTCTCCTGCAGAACTGTTGATGGGTTTAAAATCTCTGACCTTTCAATTAATAGCTGAGCGTTTAATTGTTTTGTAAAAGGCCAGGGATTCTTAAGTGTTCTATAGTATCTTAATTCTTTGCTGCTAAATTTTGTCAGTTTCGCCACAATTTAGATCTTTCCACTTTGTCTTACAAAATATTTAAAGTAATATGAAGCCACAAAGTTTGATGTATCACAGGGTCAAGACTAGTAGCTTTTTATTCAGAAACATTGAATTTTTAATGCAATTTGAGTGTCTCTTTAATACAGCCATGCATTCGGGCTGAGCCCCAGTGGCGTAGTGGTTATGCGCGGGACTGCGGCCCACTGGGATGGAGGTTCAATTCCAGCTCCACAGGAGCAAAGGCTGGGCCTCCTACTCCCACCACCAGAGGGCAGTGATGCACAAACAAACAAAATACAGCCTTGCATTACTTAATGTCCATGGTATGTTCTGTGAAGTGGAGGATGTCATGTGATTTAGATGTTATGCAAACATCATGTTGTAGTCTGGTTCTGCTTTTTTTCCCTCCTTCGAGCCATAGCCACCTTCAAGGTGCTGAGTGCTTCACTTTTGAGCTTGGTTCTCAATGTCATTCTGTTAGTCATTTCTCCACACCCTCTTGCATTTTCAATAGCTTTGTGGTTTCTAGTGGAGCTGATCTTTTAACAGCTTGGAGAATCTCTTTCCTTTGTTTTTGAGGTTCCTTGTGAGTGTTGAGTATGACATGCCCCATTGTGAGTGCTCACTGATTTTCCCACCACATGTTGTTTGGCAACCTTTTGTTTCACACATAAATCAATACCTCGCCTTTGCTTCCTGCTGTTGTTTTCACCAGCATGAGGGTTGTTGTCTTTGGGAGTCGTGAAGCGCTTCACCATACTATTTCCAAAATAAAAAGAACGTGGCAAGACGGGGGATTTGAATGCTTCTGCCTATGGGTTGAATCATACTGCCGTATCGTGAGCTTTTCAGGTAGCAGTCCAGTACGTACATAGGCACTATAGATTACATATATCCTGTACCATTATGCACCTGGCAACATAATTCTCTTGCACACACAACACATGTGCTGCATGTGGAAGCTCTTGTTCCCTGTGTCCCGTTGTCTGCTAGGGATTCTGCTACAAGCTATGGTCCTCAGGGGCCCTGGGGGCAGAGTGGTAACTTGTGAAACTCGCAGCTGCTCTGCAGGAGAAAGAGGAAGTTTTTACCCCTTTACAGAGTTGTAATCTTGGAAGCCCCCAGGGGCAGTTCTGCTCTGCACTATGTGGTCACGGTGAGCTGGAAGTGAGTTTGAGTGTGTGGAAGAAGACATGTACGTGAGGTCGAGCGTTGTCCGAATGCACTTTATGTGGTACATTACCGGGCCGAACGAAAGCTGTCTCCTTTTGCAGAAGGATAGTTAGAAAACTTAATGCTGGATGTTTCATCTGGTTCAGCCTAGTAGAAATGGTAAATAGGTAAAGTGTCTGGATGGCTCTGTCCTTCTAAGAAGTGTCTGTGTGGTGCAGCTCCTAAACGCTGGGCCATGGCCATCATGCTTTCTGAAGGTCACAGTCTCGAAAACCCTACATAGCAGTTCTTGTCTGCATGCATGGGTTGCCTGACTCAGAATCAGCGCAGCAGCATTTAAAAACACAACAGCAACATGGAGGTCTTCAAAAAGTTCATGGAAAAATGGAATGAAAAGAAAATGGAAAATTGCCATGAATTTTTAACAACCCTTGTTAATATTCTAATGAGGGAAATCGACTTAGGAAATCACATCAAATGTTAAAAAAAATGACAAGAGCTGCTTAATGGAAGTTATGAGTACTGGTGGAATGAATTGTGAATGACATGGTGAATGACATGATCCATTAGGACCCCGAACACAAGCGTATCGGGGACCCAGGTTCCAGAGAAGGCGCAGTGCTAGAGCTCTGCCTGCAGTGGAGACAGGACGGTGGCCGTAGGGCTCCCGCAGAGGCACGGGAAAGCGTAGACAGGGAGTGAGGAGCAGCTCGAACTTTGTAAAGCCTGGTTGGAGGAGAGCCAATGGAGGACTCAGAGGATTGACATGATGTTCCTCGTTGCTCCTGGTCGGAGTGTATTTTCTTAATAGGTACAGAATTAATTGGGATCTTTTATGTATGTATAACAGCCATTTTATGCAGTCTTATACCTTATTTTGATAACATATCTAATGATATAACTTACAGTTACTTAGAAATACTATGTGATCCAGTGATTACTCTGGAAAATAGAAAATATGGGCCCACATGAAAATCTGTTCATAAGTGGTCATAGTATCATTATTCATAATAGCTCCAAATGAAAGCAACACAAATGTCCGTCACATGCATGGTAAAATATGATCTATTCATACCGTGCAAATGGCCATAAAAAAAGGACTGAAGTACTGAGGTACTTGCTTCCCCACAGATAGACCTGGAAAACATTATGCTAAAAGAAGTCAGTTATAAAAGGCCACAGATTTGTTACATGATTCCAGGAAATGTCAAGAAACAGCAAACCTAGAGAGAAAAAGTCATTTCAGGGCTGTACGGGGCTGGGAGCAGGAGAAGAATGGGGGAGGATTCTTCCTGGATACCATTTTCTTATAAGGGTAATGAAAAGAAGTTCAGAAATCCGTGTAATGGTTGTAAAACTAGGGGTATGCTAAGCATTTAAATTGTACACCATAAAGGGGCGAATTGTGTGTGAATTACATCTCAGTGACATAAAGACAAGACAACAACAAATACCCAAGCACATATAACTCCCACCCTGATTAAAGGAAATGATAGTGCCCCAGAAGACCCACCTCTAAGCCCCTCCCAATCTGTGCTCCAATTTATTCTTGTGGGGGAAAGTGGTAGCTGCTTTGATTTCTGCTTGCTTCTTAGCAGCAGCCTTAGTTTTAGACAGTCTCAAGCTACTGCTCTCATTACCTGCCAGGCTGAACAGAGAGCTTTTTCAAATTGGGGGGATCATTTTAGTCTTGAGCTTCCTTGTAAATCTGTAGTCCAGTGTGGTCTACCTGGGACAGCAATAACCCCACCTTTTAAAGCATGCAGATGCACACTTTTGACTTTCCAAAAGTAATTTAAAAACAAATTCACTGCCAGAGTTGATTCCAATTTACAGTGACCCTAGAGGATAGACTAGAACTGCCTCTGAGCTTCTGAGACGCTAGATTTTTTTTTAAATCATTTTATTGGGGTTTGTACAACTCTTAGCACAATCCATCCATCCATCCATTATATGTCAAGCCTTTTTGTATGTTTGTTGTCCTCATTCTCAAAACATTTGTTTTCTACTTTAAGCATTTGATATCAGCACATTTTCCCCTTACCTCCTTGCTGCTCCTCCCTTGATAATTTATAAATTATTGCTGTCTTATCTTGCACTGTCCGATGTCTCCCTTCACCCACTTTTCTGTTGTTCGACCCCAGGGAGGAGGTTATATATAGATCCTTATAATCGGTTCCCCCTTTCACCCTACCTTCCATCCATCCTCCTGGTATTGCCACTCTCACTGGTTCTGAAGGGATCATCTGCCCCGAACTCTCTGTGTTTTCAGTTTCTATCTGTACCGGTGTAAATATTTTTATATATGAGTATTTGTAAGGCATAATTGGGATCATGATCGTAGGGGTGTGGGGGTGGGGAGGAAGCATTTAAGAACTAGAGGAGGGCTGAGCCCCATGACATAAGTGGTTGAGTGCAGGACTGCGGCCCGCAGGCTTGGCGGTTCAACTCCAGCGGCAGCTCTCAGGAGCAGCACTGGGTAGCTCCCATGACCACCAGAGACAGTGATGCCCCCCCCACCCCCCCCCAAAAAAAAAAGAACTAGAGGAAAGGTGTATGTTTCATCGTTGCTATACTGGACCCTGACTGAGTTGTCTCCTCCTCATGACCCTTCTGTAAGGGGATGTCCAGTTGCCTACGGATGGGCTTTGGGTCTCCAATCTGTACTTCCCTTCATTTACAATGATATAATTTTTGTTCTTTGATGCCTGACACTTGATCCCTTCAACACCTCTTGGTCAGGCTGGTGTGCTTCTTCCATGTGGACTTTGTTGCTTCTGAGCTAGATGGCTACTTGTTTACCTTCAAGCCTTTAAGACTCTAGACTGTATCTTGATAGCCGGGCACCTTCAGCGTTCTTCACCACGTTTGCTTATGTACACATTTGTCTTCAGCGATAGTGTTGGGGAGATGTGCATCATGGAATGATAGCTTAAAATAATGTTAAGAATAAAATGTTCTTGCATTGTGGAAGTACTTGAGTGGAGACCCAATGTCCATCTTAATACTAAACCTATAAGTATATGTAGATCTATTTACCCATCTTCATATATAAATATATTTACATATGTACATGCCTGTATTTTTAGATCTCTAGATGCCTTTTGCCTTCTAGTTCTTTCCTCTATTCCCTTTTTACTTTCCTCTTGTCCCCCTACCAGGCCTCTTACACCCTCTGCCACTGGTTTTGGATCACTTGTTCCCTTGTCCCTGGGTTGGTCAATACCACCTCCTTTCCCTCACCTTCTCCTCTCCCTGTCTCCCTCCCCCCCCCC
>PVJH01032954.1:0-22164 GCA_004026705.1 Nesogale talazaci | reverse complement strand
CCAGGGCAGGTGCCGTGATTCCCTGGGGCAGAATCCACTCCTTCCATGGACAGCCAGCTGTAGGCGGTGTCCGGTGGGGCCCGGCGGGCAGCAGGGAGGAGGGCGAGGCAGAAGGGAAAGCCCAGAGGCAGGGGTTGTGGGCCTCCTCAGGGACCGACATTCTGGATACAGGGCACGTCCTCGTGGTCCCCACGAGGCGTCTGGTTAGGGGCCCGTTTCAGGAATGCAACCTGACACCCTCTCAGGGAAGCCGGCAGCGTTCAGAGCCGCCGGAAGCTCCAGAAGCAGAGGGTTTAGCCGTAAGCACGCTTCCCTGGTGGCGCAGGGGCTTCTTGTTGGGTTGATCATCACAGAGTCAGCAGTTCAGGACCGCCTGCAGCTCCATGACAGAAAAAGGAGGCTCTGGGACTCCCGTCCAGAGTCACAGTCTCCCCGACCACCGGAGTCAACTGGCTGACAGTGAGGTTGGATTTTGACTCCGTGCTGCTGTCTGGGCGACAATTGGTGCCCAGGCTCCAGGGAGTTCTGTATCAAACTTCTCCCCGAGTGAGTCTGGCTTCCATCAGGGCCAGACGAAGCTGCTTAGACCTCTGTCTCCCATCCCACCCTGCCATCCCTGGGGCGTCCCTGGTTTGGGGGTGGGGAGGGTAAGCAGGGAAGGCTCTCAGCTGCTGACTGAAAGGCTGGAGACCTGAGCCCACCAAGAGGGGCCTGGGAAGAAAGACTGGGGACCCACTGCCCACAAGTCGGCTGTTGAAAACTCCACAACGAGGCAGGGGCTCGTGCTCAGGGAACAGGAGCATCCAGAAAGGGCAAATACGCACAGCCTGCACAACTCCACGTGTGGCCTCCCTCCCCCACCCCCTCACTGACCAGCACCCAGAAGGCCCTGGGTTGGTGAGTGCTTTTCGGGGCATGTGGTCACCAGCAACCAAAGCAACCGACTCAATGATTGATAAACAAAGAAGCCCAGTGACGTCAGGCTCGACCCCACGGACCCGCCCCAGGTGGCCAGGAGCGGCGTCCACTCGATGGCGCTGGTTTCATGCCCACTGGGATGTCCCACAAATACCTCAAAGCCACCCCACGCCAACCTCTGACCTAAGTACCCTGTCCTGGGGAATCCCTGCAGGGTCAGCCCGCCCTTGGCCCAGACCCCAATCCTGCAGTCTCCCTGTGTGTGCACCTCTGTCCCGTCACCAGGCCCCGATCCTCCTGCAAGTCATTGCCCCTTGTCCCGCTGGTCTCTTGGGCTCACGCTCACCTCCCTGCACTCCGTTCTCTGAGTCAGAGGGACTCGGGCCGTGGCTTCTCCGTGGAACATTCTCCGGGGCTCCCTGAGCTCCCAGGGTAAAGCTCCAAGCGCCTGTGTGAACCCAGGTCCCACCAGCCCGGAGCTTCCCTGCCTAGGTCCCCCATGTGCTCTGCTCCCCTCCACCTCAGGGCCTTTGTCTGTGCTGGTCTCTTCCTCCCCGTCACCATCATTGCATCCATGCCCGCCCAGCCTATGCCAGCACCTGACGTTTCCCTGCAGACCCCAGCGCCCTATCACGACCAACTGCTCCTTCACTCTCTACCTGCAGGTTGGTTTCTTATGGCTCCCCTGACTGGACCACAAGCTCCGTGAAGGCAGGGGCCCATCTGTCTGATTGACCACCGTCCCCTGACCTCAGCTCAGCCACCGTGGCCAGCACGTTTTAAGCTCCGAGTCAGGTCTCGGAGGTGGGAGTGGTGGACCTGCCAGAACAGCCACATCGGTCTGAAGCCAAAGCTTCCCTGCTGATCTGTGCTGGCACCCCGACCCCATCCATGGGGAAAAGGTCATGGGCGTGGGAGATGGACCCACTAGACTTTCAGGCGTCCGATGTCTGACCCTGGCAAGTGGGAGGAGGAAGCCATGACTGGGGCGTAAGGATGGGTGGAGTAGAATCTCTGGAACCTGGGGAGCTGAGCCAGGGTTTTCAAAGCTTGTGACCCACCGTCTCACATGCAGTGAAGGGTCTCGGAAGGGAATGACGGAGATGCAAGGCTCGAAGAAGACACGTGACCGGACGAGCAGCCCCTGAGAGCAGAGCAGCTAGATGGTGCCCGGCCATGGTACTGCACAGGGGGCAGAGGCGGAGATCTGGACTGAGCATGTGCAGAACCTCGCTAGCCCAGAGGAAGTGCCTCTCCCCCCTCCACCATTCAAAAGTCTGTTTTCCCAGGAGCTGGGGGAGAGAGAGAGGCACCAAAGAGCCAGTCAGGGACGCTGGTGGACTGATCTCTCTCTATATATAGGAAGATTACTTTTTGTTGTTTTTAAGTCATTTTATTGGAGGCTTTTACAGCTTGTATCAATCACCATCCATCCATCCGTTGTGTCCGGCACATTTGAACGTATGTTGCCATCATCATTTTCTTTTCCTTTCTTTTTTTGGCATCACTGCCCTCTGGTGGGAGTGGGAGGCCCAGCCTTGCTCCTGGAGAGCTATTGCTGGATTTGAACTGCCCACCCAGTGGGCCGCAGCCCCGCGCACAACCACTACGCCACTGGGGCTCAGCCACCATCATCATTCTCAACACAATTTCTTTCTACTTGAGCCCTTGATATCAACTCCTCATTTCCTCCCTCCCCACACTTCCCTCCCTCAGAAACCCTTAATAATTTATAATCCCCCACACACCCATGCCTTTAGCCAACCACTGTCTCACTTCACCCACTTTCTGTTGTCCATCCCCCTGGGAGGGGGTTATAAGTAGATCATTGTGATCGGTTCCCCCTTTCTCCCCCACCTTCCCCTCCCCCTCCTGGTATGGCTACTCTCAATCTTGGTCCTGAGGGGTTTATCTGTCCAGAACTCCCTGTGCTGCGGGCTCTTATCTGCACCAGTGGGCATGCTCTGGGCTAGTCAGATTTGTAAGGTCGACTTGGGATCATGATAATGGGAGTGGGCAAGCGTTAAAGAACTAGAGGACAGGGCTGAGCCCCGGTGGCGTAGTGGTTGTGCGCGGGACTGCGGCCCACTGGGATGGAGGTTCAATTCCAGCTCCACGGTGCAAAGACTGGACCTCCTACTCCCACCACCACCGGGCAATGATGTCCCCCCCCAAAAAAAAATGTTTCCTCAGCGTTCTATTGCACCCTGACAGGCTCCTGGATTCAACCCTTCTGGCAGGAGACACAACAGAAGGTCCCAGGCAGCGGGGGCCCGGAAAACAGTCAAGTCCGAAAGCAGCCCCCTGTCTTAGACTGACTGCCAAGTGCATCTCCCTCTGCCCTGGGCATAGACGGCCCTGGGGGCATCCTGCCAGTCAGTCGCAGACCAGAGATAGACTGGACCAGGCATTCCCTTCAACAAGCACTGGGCCAGCCCCCAGCACCAGTGAGTGAGCAGGCAGGACGGTCAGAACTAGCAGAAGAACAGTCAAGAGAAGGCGGACACTCGTGGAAACCATAACCAACATCACTGAGCACCACGAACAAAAATCATTCCTAGGAATCCAACATGGCAGATGAACTTCCATCCCAAAGATGAAACTCACTGCCGTCGAGGCCAGGCCGACCCATGACCGCCCTAGAGGACAGGGCTGAACTGCCCCTGTGGGTCTCTAAGACTGTAACTCTTACCGGGTGCAGAGAGCCCCTTTTTCTCCGCTGGCTGTTTGACACTTGACCTTGAGAATCAGGGTCAGCCCCAATACGCCACCAGGGCAATGGAAGACGACATTGGAGTGGGGAAAACAGAATCTCCCAGGTCTGCTATCAGGTGGGCCACACGTAGTTTGGGGAAACAGAGCCACATCCTCCGGGAGCTTTAGGGGGTCCCCACTCTCTCCGAGAAAGAGTGACCCCAGAGAGGGTCTGGTGGATGATACATGATCACACCGCAGGTAAACAGAAGACGGAGGAGGATGCAGGCCTCGGCCGCTCTGAAGCGTAAAGAAAGACAGCTCTCGGAGCCTAAAGCAGCAGCCCTAAACTCAGTGGGCTCCTCGGTGCAGGCAGTGAGTGGGCCCTGGGCGGCCAGTGAGGGCTGGGCCTGCACAGGCCCTGTGCAGTCAGCGTTGGGCTGCTAACCCTGGGGTCACCAGCTCAAATCCACCAGCCCCTCTGTGGGAGAAAAAGGAGGCCGTCTGCCCCCGTAACCATCTGCAGCCTGGGAAGCCCCTTGTGGGGTGGAGGGGAGTGAAAACTGACTGGCTGGCGGTCGGTCTGGGGTCTCGTTTTGTTTGGAATTGTGGTGCCCTCCCTGGGTGGCACTAACACTCGGTTGGCAGGCAGAAGGTCAGAGGTCAGCCAGAAGCATCCCGAAAGGCCCGAGGATGGCTTTCGAAGTTCTGCTGGGACTCGCACGGGGGTCAGGGCGGGTCAGGGTCGACCGACGGCAGCAGCTCTTCTTTGGCTGGTGCTCCCCACACCGTGAAGGCGCCGGCGTGGTCTGGCTGTTCACCATGAGGTGGGCAGTTCACAACCACCAGTTGCTCCTCAGGAGAAAAGCAGGGCTGCCTATGCCTGGGAACAGTCCCAGTCTTGGAACGCTCTCGGGTCACCGTGAGTCGGCAGCGACTGAGGATGGCGAGCTGGTCTTCGGGTGAGCTGGTGTGTGTGGTGAGTGTGTGCCAGGCAGCGGGGTTCACAGGAAGACGTCTGAGCACGTGTGCCTGCCCAGCTGCCATCAGGGCACTCCCCCACCCCCGCCTCCACGGTGAGACAGCAACTCCCCATCCAACGCCTCCACCCCTTCGGGTGGAGAGAGCACCTTCGTGGGGGCAGGCTCTCCGCAACACCCCCCCCTCAGACCCCTGGCTTCCCCCTTGAACAAGAGGCCCCATGCTCAGAGCCAAGTCCACCATCCGTTACGGTCCTGTTTCTATGTTAGTGTTTCAACTCGCCCCCTCTCCTGGCCATCGAGGCATTTTTCCGACGTACGGTGACCCTACAGGACAGGGTGGAACTGTCCCCGTGGGTTTTCAAGACTGTCACTCTACAGGAGCAGAAAGGCCGTCTTTCGGTCTCGGCGAGGTGGGTGGTTTTGAACCGCTGACCTTGCGGGGAGCAGCCCAGTGTGCTCCCCCTTACCTTCATAACCTCCTCTAGTCCGGACCTGACCCCAGCTTTCCACGTGCGGTGGGGGCATCGGGGTTTGATTCGGGGTAGGTCACAAGTGGGTGGAGAGGGCCAGGCTTAAAGGGATAGACAAGATGAGGCCGACCAAGGCTATTAAAAGGGGAGCAGACCAACGGAGGTTTAAGAAACCCAAACATGGTGATGATAGGCAGGTGTGTGGTGCCAATATGGCCAATGAACACCTGTGAGATTAATTGAAGGATGGAGATAAAAATGGCTCAGTGAGTCCCACCCTTTCTCTCGCTTGCTCTTGGATCTTCCAACCAGCCGGCTGCCTTGTTCATCCTGTGCCTCAATCTCCAAGCGACACTCCCCATGGGACACCTAATCCGTGGACTGGGTTGCTGTGAATGGAGGTTCCTTCAAGCCCGGCTTTGCCACGCTCCTGGAATAGACATCTCTTGAGCTGGGGACCATCGGACCCAGTCATCAGGTTGGCTGTTGGTGACCTGCCTTGCTGTTTGCTGCCAGTGGCCGGATAGCCTCAGTGGCCCTACAGAGGGCTACCTGGTGGCCCTCAAGACTTGAAGGACTGCCAGTGGACTAGCTGTCTCATGGAAATAAGTTTTGCAGAGCCAAAAGCAGTGCTCTACCCCCATAAAGTGATTAAATAAAAAAAGAAAAGCCGTGCTCTATAGATTAACTGTTTATTTCTTAGGTTAGATATCTATCTATCTGTTTAAATGTATATATAATTACTAGTGTCCTGGTTTTGCTTCTCTAGAGAACCCTGTCTCACACAATGGTCCAATTAGCTCCTGGTACCGAGGGGAAACGCCAACTGAGGCCCTGCCCCAGGGCCAGGGCAGCATTGGCGCTCACACAGCAAGTCACGGGCCAGCCCTGGCCACACTGCCAGCTCCCCACCCGACCCGACCCACCTTCTCAGGGATCCAGCCCACCTGGTACCCGGGTCCGCGGGGTGCTTCGGGGTGGAGACCGTTTTGACGGAGGCGCCGAGGGAGCACGTCTCTCTCAGAATGTTCGCAGGAAGCATTCCCGGCCTCGGGCTCCATGTCGAAAGAGTCCAGTGGGGAAACTCCTGCGATCCAGTTGACCCTCTGGGTGGGATCTGGAAAGACAAGGGCGAGGCAGGGATCAGAATGGCTGACTGGGTCCCCATCGGGACCTCGGCCCCAGCTGGCCCCAGTCAAGTCAGGAACAAAGGAATGAGGTTATCCATCCATCCACTCACGATGTGCTCAACAAATGCTGAATCCACGCCAGACTCTGCCCAGAACTTGATGCCTGCTGAGCGGCCCTGCTGGCTCAGTGCTTACATGTTGGGCTACGAACTGTGAGGGCAGCAGTTCAAAACCACCACCCCGCCAAAGGAGGATGGTGAAACCTTCTACTCCCTGAAAAAGCTACCATGTCAGAAACTCACGGGGACAGTTCTGCCCTGTCCCATAGGGTTGCGGTGCGTCAGGTTTTCCGCGGCTTCTTCCTCTGAAGTGGAGAGCCAAGCCCTCCTTCATCGTCTGCTCTGAGTCTGGAAGCTCCCCTGAAACCCGTTCACCATGGGGGACCCTGCTGGCATTTGAAGTACCAGCGACGTAGCGTCCAGCATCACGGTAACACACCGGCCGCCACAGCACCACAAACTCACAGGCACGTGGTGGGTCCTGGTTCAGTCTCAGGAAAGGTGGGTGCCGGGCTGGCCTCGCTCACCACACCCGTCCACCGTGAAGCTGGCGGATAGGAAGAAGCACGCGGCATGGGCTTGAGAAGAAGGCTTAGGAACAACCTGCGCTATGCAGGTGACACACCCTTGCTGACTGAAAGTGAGAAGGACCCCAAGCACTTGCCGGTGAAGAGGGACCAGGATGGGGGCCTTCAACCTGGATCCCAGCTCCACGAGAGGAAGACCCAAATCCTCCCCGCTGGCCCACTAGGGACCCTCGTGATCAATGGAGACTAGGCTGAGGCTGTCATTTATTTTGTCTTGCACAATCAATGCTCCTGCAAGGAGCCGCCAAGAGATTGTAAAACGTCACGCATTAGGGAAATCTGCCGCCCAGGACCTCTTCAGAGTATTGAAGAGCGAGGATGGGACGTTGAGGACGAAGGGGCGCCCGAACCAAGCCCTGGTGTTCTCCAGGCATCGTCGGCATGCGAAAGTGGGACGCGGACGAAGGAAGGCCGAAGAAGAAAGATGCACTTGAATGGGGCGGGAGAAGACTCTGGAAAGTGCCGTGGGCTGCTAACAGGACAAACTGGTCTGTCTTGGAAGAAGGATGGCCAGAGGGCTCCTTCGAGGCCAGGATGGCAAGACTTCCTCGTCCTACCTCAGGAAAGACCAGTCCCCGGAGAGAGACGCCGTGTTTATTAAAGTGGAGGGGCAGCCCCACAGAGGAAGGCCCTCGACCAGATGGACCGGTACCGCAGTGGCTGCACCGATGGACGCAGGCACAGGTGGGGGCAGGACCATGCATGGCTTTGTTCTGTGGTGCATACGGTCGGAATGGGTCAGAGCCCACTCGATGGCACTCCCCAAGGACAACACAGTGTCCCTATAAGTCAGAACCAACTGGACGGCAGTGAGTTGAGTTCCCATTGGTCACTGCATTCGGAGAACCCTCTCGGGCTGCTTTGACACAGCCAGACCCGGCGTCCCTCCCACACCCGCTCGGGAAGAACCTCTCAGGATTCCATCTGGGGGGTGGGCACTTTCCGCAAGGACACCCCCCTCCCCAAGATACTCCAATGCCAAGTTTGAGTTCCCTTGTTGTACCTGTGTTATGGACTAAGATCGCAGATCACATTTCATTGTCAATATTCGTTTCCTCTCTGCAACAAAGGCACAGCTCCATGTCAAGGAGACCCGAATCCTCACGGGATCAAGGGTGCTGAGTCCCAGCCGGATTCAAACCCAGCTCTGGGTGCCCCTCTGAAACAAGGTGTGGGCAGGAGTGCCCGGGAGACGCTGAGAAGCGGTGATGGGATTCAAAGACTTTAACAACCGGTTCACAGCCCTAACGACCGTTCAAGCATAAAGTCCTGACACACAGATGTATACACCGAGAGGTAGTTTGTAATTTTATACAGTTAGTACTTCAATGAGGATGATGAAAGAAGTACACAAAACTAGATTATGTCATAAGGAGATGAACGTTTAAAAAAAGAAAGAAATGGGGCTGAGCCCCGGTGGCGTGGTGGTTGTGCGCCGGACTGCGGCCCACTGGGATGGAGGTTCAATTCCAGCTCCACAGGAGCAAAGGCTGGGCCTCCTACTCCCACCACCAGAGGGCAGTGATGCCCCCCCCCAAAAAAAGAAAGAAATGTGAGTCCCACATAGCTGCCCAGCTCCCCACCTTAGAGAGAACCCTGATTACAAGTACCATTTTAGCAACCGGTTCACTCACGGAACTCAACAAGAGAGTAGGTCTGGGTACCAAGGATGGGTGCCAACGGACTGAATCCCACCAGCAGAGAAGATGACGGGGCTAAGGTCGTACAGCAAGATTGTGGCACGGCTGAACCAAAGAGAACCCCCAGTGTCCTGTCTCCATCTCTGGGTTCTCCTGGCACCGCATGGAAGCTTTGAAAGAACAGCTGGATGAGGCTGAGCCCCGGTGGCGTAGTGGTTGTGCGCGGGACTGCGGCCCACTGGGACGGAGGTTCGATTCCGGCTCCCATGAGCAAAGGCTGGGCCTCCTACTCCCACCACCTGAGGGCAGTGATGCCAAAAAAAAAAAAAGAAAGAAAGAACAGCTGGAGATGCCCTGTCCCTCCCAACTGGCACAGAGGCCCAAGAGGGCAGTGGGGGCAGCCTGGGGAAGGATGATGGGAGGCAGCTTCCCAAACACGTCATCTATTCTGTCCTCACCTGGTGGGTTTCCTCCACTGGTTCCCAGGGGATCAGGCTTTTATGGCCAATCTCTGCTGAGAGCAGGGCAATTTCACGTTCTCCTTTTAGGGCAGCCAGCAGGTAAGCTCTCCGCTGTGAGTCCTGGAGTACTGGACCGGGCTGGGCAAGGGTTCCGTGTAGGGCGGGGCACCCCTTGGTTCCTCCAAGACTCGCGGACCCTCCTGGGGGGCCGTCTCCCCTCGGCGGAGGAGGTGCGCTCGGGTCCCGCCCGGTCTAGGCAGCTCTCTCCTGAGCTGGACACAAAAAAGCGCATCACCCCTGAGGGACCCGAGCGCCACCGGGAGGGGGAACCCCCAAAGCCCCCGGCAGGTGCAGAATCCTTCCCGAAAGTGCACTTGAGATGTGGGCGGAGTCAGCAAGCCCTCGGCCCATCGGCGGGCCCCACCCAGAGAAAGAACATCCCCCCCCCACACACACACATACACCCCTCCCCAGACCTCTCCCGCCAGCGCGCCGGCCCCTCCCGCCCGCCGTCCCCGCCGCGCCCGGGCGCTCCGCCCCCCACGTTCCGCCCGCGCGAACCCACCTCGGCTCGGGTTTCCACGCGGGGTGCCGGCGGGGGGCGGGGGTCACGGCCCGGTATTTTAACAATGAATCAGAACGTTGCCCGGGAGGTGAACGGGAGGCCACGCCCCCGGCGCGCTGGCATAGGCTCGCTCTCGGGGCTGCATTTGCATGCCGGCTTCAGGATTGGGCGATTTGAGGATAAGGGGTGGAGCCGAGGCTGGCTGCGCCCGCAAGCCTTGCAAGCGCGGGACTAGCTAGCTGCACGTTTAGCCTGGCAGCGTTGGTCCCTCCCTGGCCAGGGTCCCTGGGGGAGACTGACACTGATGGATCCCGCCTCCTATGGTGATCAAATTCCCTTCTGATCTCCCCTCCCCCCTCCCCGTGATCCAGATACGGCGGTGCCCCTAGAGACCCAACCCTTCGGAACCACAGATTCCTTCTGTATGAAACGAGACAGCGGTGTCTTCATCGACATCGTCTACGCAAGGGCATCGTGGCAAATTGCCAGATTCTGCGCCATCGTCATCGCCATCGGCGTGGGGACATTTGACTCCATACGGCAGCCTGTCCTGGGGGGGACGGGGGTTCCCCTCCGTTTCCGCCGCCCTCTATTTAATGATGTCCTTTTCCTGACGTCTGACCACCCTCGATTAGAGGGCACAGTCTTGTCTTTCTTCTCAGGTTGATGTCTTTATTTCACCGTATGGAGGAATAAAGCATCCGAGGGCTGCTGCCAGGTAAGCACGGGCTGATGTGTGCTTACTTACTAATCTGTAGTGAATAAGTTTATAGTTTTTCATCAAATCAAAGACGCTACCTGTAGCCGAGCTGGCGTCTGTCTGTCTCCTCAGTTCTCCACACCTTCCTACAGAATCAAATCCTTTCTTCAAATTTACAGCCTCTGACAGGGACAGTGTTCCCAGGCTGTAGGGTAGGCAGGGCCTGACTCTGCTTACTGAGGAGTCCGTCATCAACAGTTCACACACATTCCACACATTTTTGAAATGGTGAGATTGTTTACTAGCATTTAGCAAGTATGCACAGATCAGCCCATGCTTACCTGGCTTACTGAGCAATTCTCCCCTGGTGGGGATTATTACTGCAGATGAGGCTCCAGGGACAGCTATTTCTGCCCTGTTTTTAAAATAAATCATTTTATTGGTGGCTTGTACAACTTTTTTTTTTTGGGGGGGGAGGGGGGGTATCACTGCCCTGGTGGAAGTAGGAAGCCCAGCCTTGCTCCTGGAGAGCTGCTGCTGGGCTTGTACAACTCTTATCACAATCCATAGATGCACTGTGTCAAGCACATTTGTTCATTTGTTGCCATCATCATTCTCAAAACATCCCCTTTCTCCTTGAACCCCTTGGTATCAAGAGGTTATCCCCCCCACACACAAACCCTTGATAATTTATAGATTGTTCTTTTTCCATGTCTTACACTGTCCGATGTCTCCCTTCACCCACTTTTCTGCCATCTATCCCCCTTGGGAGAGGGTTACATGGAGATCATTGGGATTGGTTTCCCCTTTCTCCCCCACCTTCCCCCACCCCTCCTGGGATCTCTGCTCTCATCATTGGACCTGAGGGGTTTATCTGTCCTGGATTCCCTGTGTTGTGAGCTCTGACCTGTACCAGTGAGCATGCCCTGGTCTAGCCGGATTCGTAAGGTTGACTTGGGCTCGTGACAGTGGGTGAGGAGGGCCATGAGGAGCGGTGCCCATGGGTAGTGCACCCTGTGAATACGACACGCTGTGGACACAAAGGGTCACCATCTTCAATTCGAAGGGGCATCCTGACTGTACACTTTTTTTTCTGGCTGTACTTCTTCCAACACAGATTTGTTTGTTCTGGTGGCAGCTTGTGGTATATTCGATATTCTTTGCCCACACTGTAATTCACAGGCATCAGTTATTTGGGGGACTTTCTGATTCACTGTCCAACTTTCAAACATATCTGGAAATCCATGCAAGGACCACGGCTTGCACCAGGTGCACCTTAGTCACCAAAATAACATCCTTGCTTTTTAGAATTATTGCAGATTTCCCCACAGCAATGCATCACTTGATGTCTTCTTGTCTGCTGCGTCTGTGGGCCCTGATTGCAAATCCCAAGGAGAGGGAATGACGACAACTTTCTTCTTTGCTCGTTGATCACCTTTTTCTTTTGCCTGTTGTCCGTTTTCTTTACATCCACGTGTCATCCATCCAGGAGGCTGTGGCCCTTGAGCTTCATAAGGAAGCTTGTCAAGTCCGCTACGCTCTCAGCGGGCAGGGTAGTCAGGGTAACGGGTTCCCATCCTGATGCCACGAGTTTCTCCACGTCTCCTCCAGCTCCTCCCCAAAAGGGTCCAGCACCCTGCTTCAGACAGAAGTATGAAAGGATTCGACCCCCCGGGGCACACACCCCTCTTCCAGAGTTCCGGCCTCCTGGCTGGATCGTAAAGGCGGCAGAGGGAGTTTCTTCCCGTGATCTTTCCCCTTGGTTCTTTGGGAAGACGGCTCCAAAGAGTTCCCTCCCGGGATCGGAAGTCACCTTTGCCCTTGTTTTCTAGGGGTGGTGGTGGCTTTGGTGTGGTGGGGTTGACAGTCCCTGGGCCTGCTGCAAAGGCCGAGTAGGGTCCATGCTTTTGATGAACTCCCCTGTGGCTGTATGCGCCTTGCCAACGGCAGTCACTTCCTGCCCACGGCCTCTTCGGAGCGTCGAATAGTAAGGATGTTCCTTTGAGGACCGAGGTAGGTGCGCCTGATCCAAGCCGTGGCGGTCTCCGTGCCTCACACGGCTGGGAGAGTTGGACACTGCCTAAGGAAGACCCAAGAAGAAAGGGTGCATTGGAGTCTCGGGATGGAGAGGACTATGGGAAGTGCCAGGGACAGCCAAAAGGTCAGAGGCATCTGTGGTGGAGCAAGCAGAGCGCTCAGACGTCATCTCAGGTACTTAGGACACGGTGTCGGGAAGACTCGTCCCTGGAGAAGGACGTCGTGCTTGGTCAGCGGAGGGTGTCGAAGGAGGGGAAGACCCTCCAGGAGCTGGGTGGACACTGGCCGCAGCAATGGGCTCGGGCAGGGAAACCGGCGGGGGGCGGGGGGAGGGGGGCTGGCTGGTGCCAAGACCGGACGGTGTTTTGTCCTACTCTGCGCAGGCTCATCATGGGTTGGAGGCAAATTCAGGGCACTTAACATCCTATGCCAAGGTAGTGCCTGTGACCCCCCCCAGAGCGGTCAGGTCCAGTCCCGGGTGGGGGGGCCAGGCTGTGAAATGCCTGCTGAGCAGTCTGGGTATCTACATGGCCACTCCATAGACATTTTCCAAACCAGAAACAGAGAAGACAAATGAGGAAAGGAACCTGGCCGAGGGCTGAGACACAGGCCGGGGGGGTTAACACTGAGGAAGTCAGGGGTCGTGAGGCAGACGCATTGACGGAAGGCAGGGACGGGATGAGAGAGCAGCCTGTCCAGGGCTCAGAGGAGACGCACAGCTGAGGGGGACCCGGGCAGGGGAGTGGTCCTGAAGAGGGAGTGGGGGGTTTGTGCTCACCACCACCTCTGGGGCCACTTCCTGCCTTTTCCTCTGCGCTTCCTGATCCTGAGCCGGAGTTCCCTGAGGTCCCTGCAAGGGATGATCAAATCCGGAGGAGATTCAGGGCCCCTTGTGGAAGGGAAGGCTGGAGGCAGAACTGGCAGAACCTTGTGGAGGAGGAATTATCTCTGACCACCCCTTCTCAACCTGTGGGTCATGACCCCTTTGGGGTTTGAACGACGCTTTCACAGGGGTTGCCCGATTCATCACGATAGCAAAATGACAGTGATGAAGAAATGCAAATAACTTTATGGTTGGGGGTGGCAGGTCACCACAACAAGAGGAACTATATGAAAGGGTCGCGGCTTGAGAAGCACTGCCTTAGAATGATCTGGCACACCTTGGGCGCTCAGTGCCAAGCCAGTAGATCAGATGGGGACCACCAGCTGCTCTCTGGGAGCAAGACCAGGGTCTTCCCAGGCCTACAGGCTTGCTGTCAATCGGTGTCAACTTGATGGCAGTGAGGGGCACTCTTGGCTGAGTCCGACCTTGATTTTCATTGCTGCTGTCCGATCCTGTGCACAACAGACGGAAACCCTGCCCGGGTCTGCCAGTCTGTCCTACTGTGGTGGCTGGTGTGTTGCTGTGATGTGGAAGTGAGGCCCCTGGTGTTTCAAATGCCAGCAGGGTCACCCGCAGAGGACAGGTTCCAGACGAAGAAGGCGTTGGCTCCCCTTTGGAGGAGGAAGCCCTTGAAAACCTTAGGCTAGCGTCTCTGATGCGTTTCCACATGCGGATTCTCGCTGGACTCCCTGAAAATGGACGGTTTGGAGTGACGAGGGCAGGGTCAAACCGGAAACCAAACTCCCTGCCAGCCAGTCGATTCCCGAGACCCGGAGACCCAGCGGGGCAGAGTGGAACCGCCCTGGGGGGTTCTGAGGCTGAACGTGCTACTCCCTGCAGGGGCAGCCTCCCCTTCCTCCTCTGGAGAGCTCAGGTGGAACCCACCAGGGCGAAGGGGTATCAGGCAGCTTGGCTGAGATGAGCCAAGTGTGTTAGGAGTCGGGCCAGAGGCGGGGCAGGGCAGGGGCTCAGTTTGCCTTTGGGACACAGTGGGTGGCCCCACCAGTCTATCCCTCAGCAATCAGTAAGACCTGGCACTGGCCCAGGTGACACACCTGAAAACTGAATGCGTCAGATATTCGTGGGCCCTACTTTGTCAATCCGTCTGCGGAGGCCATCAGGGAACAGCTAAAACTTTCCTGGAGCTTTTCTTCATGAAAGTGGAGATGGCCATCGAGCCGGCATGTGAAAAGATGAAAGAAGCCGGAAAGGGGGTTGGGAGTGGGGATACCCCCTGTCATCGGGGCATCTTGGGTCAGCGACCCTGCGGGGCAGAGTGGAGCTGTCCCCTGGGCTCCTCAGACGTGAGGGACCGTCACTGCATTCTCCCAGGAGTGCTGTGGGTTCAGACCACTGACCTGCGGTTTGAGCTCAGGGTACCACCCCTAGGCCAGCAGGGGGCTCCTAGAAACTCAGTTTAAATAGTCTTTGAGCAAAGGCCTGAAGGAGAGACCGCCGAGGGTGCCCACAGGTGCCAAGGGAAGAAAGTTGTGCAGAGAGAGGGGCAAAGCTGGGGCCTGAGGCAGGGTCTGCCCGGTGTGTTTGGGAAACGTGGAGGCCAGGTGACTGGGGTCAGTGGGAGGGTGAGGGAAAGCGTGAATGGGCCAGGTTGGTGAGGGTGCTGGATGCTCCCTCCGCCTGGCACTGCGATGCCTTCCTCATGGGGGCAGCAACCAGTGCATGATAATAGGACTATTCCCCAGCTGTCTCCCCCAAAGATATGCCAAACATTAGAGGCTGTTTGCCAGCACTTGGTGGGAGGTCAGACACTTAGAGATATTCTCCCCAGAGGCTCCAGCCATCCAGATGCCACTGTACCCCACAATAGGGAGGGCTCACTCCCTGCTGTTAGGACAGTGGGTCACTTCCCCTGAAAGCTTTGGCAACATCAAGTCTCCAGTTGCAGGGCAATCAAGTTTAGGCCCCTACCATGAACCTAGGGTGCACTCACTTTGTCTCACGTGTGTGCCCCCTTCCTCTTCCGTGCATGTCCCTAGAACCCCTAGATTGACCCCTCCCATTACTATTTTACCTATCGCGCATGTCTTAAGGGGACGTATGTAATTAGGGGACTTGCATGCCCTCCCCAAGCGATACAAGCCTTGGCTGGCGATAAAGATTCTCTCCCCTCTTCCTACTCTTGCCACGAGGACCACCAAGCGGGGCTGAGGGGAGCACAGTACCATGAAATGTGTCTGTTACTTCAATTTCTCTCTGACTTTACTGTCATCATCGCTGTACAAGTGCACCGACCGGACCGTGATGATGCGTGCGGGTTCTCCTGACAAACCTGGGATTGGAGGACCAGGGTGGGGGCAGCGAGGACAGAACGCTCTTTCCTTGTTGGGGAGGGGGGGAAGACGGACCACTGTGGGTCAGAACCAACTCCATGATGCCCACCCCCACCACAGGGTGGAGGGGTGTCACCCAACCTCCGTCTGGGAAACCTGTTTGTCCCCCCAGATGCAGACAAGGTCTCAGTCCAAGGTGACTCCTGGTGCTTTTGAGCCCTTGGCGCCACCGCGGCTAGAGCACTTGGCTGTGAACTGAGAGGTCAGCGGTTCAAACCCGCCAGACCCTGCAAGAGCAAACAGCTGGCCTTCTCAGGGCCTGCCTTGGGGCAGAGGGAGGGCGGTCCTCCTGTCCTAGGTCGCTGTGGGTGGGTGGGGCGGGGTGCGCTGAGACTTCGTTTTCTTGTGTCTAAGGGGGCAGGTGTGTCAGGGGCAGCAGAGGTGACCGGTGGGTGCAGCCCCGTGCTGTCCTGGGGGAAATGGCACAGACTGAGGCCAGAGAGGGACTCTAACCACCTCACCCTGCCAGGGAGTCCAAGCCAACTCACAGTGACCTTCTAGGGACCCGGTGAATTTTTGAGACCCCATGTTGAAGGAGTCGAAGACTCCGTATCTTGCTGGTGGTTTCAAATTCTGGGCTTTGCCATCGGCAGCCATCGCTGAAACACACTGCCATCAGGGCTACCTAGGAACAGCCAAGCCCCCTACCCTGGAGAACCAGGTGGCCTTGCCTGCTTGAAGTCTGGGCTCCTCACTGGCACCTTGTGCAGTCCAGGACGTGCCACTCCCACTGGCAACTATGTGGGGGACACTCCCTGGAGGCCACACCCCGTCCTGGAGCCGGGGCTTTCTTGGGCGTATTGACCGTCTGACAGGGCTAATGCCGGGGCACCTTGCTCTCAACATCCTTCCCCAGGGCTGTCTGCATGTCAGGCCAGTTGGCCACCTACCTTCACCCAAGTTGGGGAGGCCTTCTGCCCGGCCCAGCCCCCAGACCTGGACAGATGACACCGAATAACACTGCATCTGCAGGGACCCCGTCTCGTCTCCCCCAGCTCAGAGTCATGTTCTAGCCTTCAGAGGAAGCCCTCACTGCAGGCTTGTCCACCACTCTCCACCCTCGAGCTGGCCAAATGGGCCTGCACAATTCCCCAGACCTGCTGAAGAGCCAGCAGTACGTACACACACACGTACACACACACACACAAACACACACACACACACACACACACACACGGAGGGGTGGGGATTTAATCCGAGTAAACATTACAGAGCACGAGGGCAGCTGCCATGGGAGGTGTCTGAGAGGGCCTGGTCAGAAGTGTGGCCGTGGTGGCAGTGACGGGCACCCTCTGAGGCAGGTTTCACACGCTGTCTTCCTGGTGAGGAGTCAGGCTGGGAGGCCTGCTGGGCGGCGCTCACGCAGTGGCCAGGTGTTGGGGTGCAGGTTCTAGGCCTGCTGTGCCCGCTCCCCAGCTGGCTCTGCTCCTGGGCCCTGGCGTGAGGGCAGGCAAGACCCCCACTCGAGGCTTCCGGATGAGTTCCAGGCCCCGTCGGGCGGGGAGGTGAGGCACCCGCAGCACACAGAGGGTGACAGGAAGAGCAGGTGGAGGAACGGAGGGGTCAGGCCAGGTGGCAGTTCATGCCTCAATGTGGCCTTCAGCTTTCCTTCTCAGCCTGCCCAGTGGCCCTTCATAGAGAACAGAAGACCGGCCCTGCCGCCCACTCCCCACCTCAGGAGCCTCCCCCACCCCCTGAACCTGGACTCCTGCCCACGGTCACCCAGTCTGGCCCGGCACCCACGGTCACAGGAGAGCAGGGGGGCTCCCGGGGGCAGAGCAGTGGAGTAAGCACTCGCCGTGCCCGCCCACCCTGAGCAGAGCCAGGGAAGGAGCAGGCACTGGTCTCGGCTCCTAGCCTGGGACTGGCATCACCACCTGGCTCCGGCCGGGCTCACTCCCTGCCCTGCGGGGCCTTGCCAGTCAGCCGGCGCCGCTGGCTCTTGCTGGTGCGCGTGGCACTGGGGGGCTTCTTGGCAGAGTCCTGAGCCCGCCTGGGCAGCTTCCTCTTGACTTTCCTGCGGCTGTGCGCGTGCAGCGTGGCCGTGAGGGAGGAGATTCTGCGGGAGGAGCAGCCGTGAGGCGGGAGCCCAAGCTCACCCTCCCGGGGAGCAGGGCAGAGGGGGAGTGGACGGATGGACGGAGGGAGAGAGTCGTGATGGGTGCCTGAGTCGGCCTGCGCTGTCCCCAGGCCTGCCCATTGCCCAGCTCACGACGCGGAGAGGTCTTTCACCCATGCGCCAGTGAGAAGTGACCCGGGGCTGCTCTGGGCCCCACGCCACCCTCTTGGGCCCAGCAGAAGTGCCACCGCAGGCCGGGGGGCCCCAGGAGAGGAGGGGCGGGCTCACCGCTGGGACAGCAGGGGGTCTTTGGACTTCCTGGGGAAGGCTTTGGCAGGCTTCTCCGTGGATGACGCCTCCGTCTCCTCGGCCCCGGCCCCCAGCTAGAGCAGCACAGGAGAAGCCTGTTACGGAGTGGACGAAGGCCGTAGGCCAGCCCTGCCTGTCACCTCGCTGACCAGAGGCAGGGCTCAGAGAAGATCAGAAAGGCAGAGGACCCAGGGGAGAGCTGGAGTCCAAGTCCCCCATCAGGCCCTTCCACACCCAGGAGAAGGTGGACGGCAGAGACAAGCCTCGTCGCAGCCTCCGGCCGAGCCTAGGGAACAGCACACACAGCAGCGGGGCGACTCTGGAAGCCAGAGCCCCTGGGAGAGGAGCCTGACACACTAAGGGTGCACACAGGGCCTCCAGAAGGTCAGGAAAGTTTTGTTCTGGCAAGTTGAAGTCCCTCCCAGTGTCGCCAGAGATTGAATTCTGATGGGCGGAGGAGGACGGGCCCGTGAGAGTCTCATGGTGGCCTTTGCTTGTCTGCTGCTGCTCTGCTCCCCTGGCCTGTCCGTGGGTCAGTGCTGCTCTTCAAATCTCAGAGGGTGGCAGGCAGACAGTCTCACTCTGGGTGAGGTCGGCGCCAGACCTGAAGGGTGACTACGGTCCTCGCCTCGGGGAGTCAAAGAGTAAGCTGGGCTCCGGGATGACCTTGAGCTCTGGCCCACACAGCTCTCCCACTCTGCCCAGGACCCCCCAAGAACGGGCCACAGGCTGGTGAGGAACGCAACTAGGCCCCGGGGTCCCTCAGGCTGCCCGAGGTCCTGAGCCTCTTGCACCCAAGCCCCGAAGTCACAGGCCACCCTCAGCACTGCCCTATGCCCAGCCAGGGTCCCCCGCTGGGGCCTACCTCGGTGGGGGGCAGCCCCAGCAGCCGGGCCCCCGAGAGGTCCAGGTCACTGATGGTGGTCACGGTGACCGTGTGGTTGGGGTGGTCGTAGAGCACCGACTCCGTCTTCGCTGTCACCAGCCGGTCCAGCTCGTCGGCCTCGTCTGTGCGGGGTGGGCCCAGGGCATGAGCAGCGGGGCTCCAGACCCACCCTGCTCCCCCCGTGTGGCCGCTCTCGGGGAGGGCATGGACTCAGACCTGGCCTACCCCTCCTGCTCCAAGGGAACCTGGACTCCCCCATCCGCTCCTGTCACCCTGTCTCTCCAGCCCCCAGCCTCTGGGCTCTGCTCCAGGCCAATGACCCTGGGGAGGGACCCGCCTCCTCTCGGATGCGCCTGGGCAGCAGGATCTTCACGGGGTCCCACTTACCCAGCGCCTCCTCTCGCTCGGCCAGCATCTTCAAGTATTCCTGGTGGCGCTGAAACCAGGGGTGGGGTAGGGGGACTCAGTGAGGCTGGAACCCTCAGCCTGGGCCTCTCCCTCAGGGGTGCCCCTGCCAGAATAGGGCAGGAGATCCCACCTACGACCCATCCCCCTCTGCTGCCTCCACCTGAAGCAACAGCCCCCGTGCACGCAGAGCCCACCCTGGGCCCCCACCTCTTCCCGAAGCTTCTTCTGCTCCTCCTTCAGCCGCTGCTTGAGCTCCTCGATGGCTGCCTTTTTGCGCTCCACCTTCCGCTTGTGGAAGCCCGTCAGGTACTCCCTGTGGGAGGAGCCCCGTCAGCAGGACCAGGGACCCTGGTGCTCCCCCTCCTTGCACACGGACACTGACCCTCACAGTCAACTGGCCTGGGGGGGAGGGGGGCTCACCGGCTGATCCCGGCTCTCAGCAAGCCTGCCGGCCAGAGCACACAGGCCCAAGGGTCACCTAGGCTTTGGTCTTGGTGGACGTCCCACGGGCTGCCGAAGGACAGACAGACAAAGCTGCCGTGGAAGCGGCAGCCAGCATGGCAAGACCTGGCTCCTGTCCTTTGGGCCTGTTGTCGAGGTGCCGTGGAGCTGGGGCCCTGCACTTGGGAGGGCGGCCTGCAGTCCTGCCCCACCCTCACAGCTGCTTACCACGGCTACAGCCGCTGGGTCCCTCCTTCTGGCGGAGGGCCTGCCTGCCTGTCCTCCTGAGAGTGTTCAGACGCAGACCGACCAGTCCCGCCGCACTGGTCGCTGAGGCGCACTCTGGCCTTACGTGGTCCAACAGAGATAGTTTGATGGCCCAGGGTACCAGTGAAGGTTGATTGTGCCAACCCGGCCAACAAACACATGTGGGTTTAATTGAAGGACACAGAGATCAGTGGCTTCTCTGGTCTCGTCTGATGGTCAGACCAGTGTGTGGCTGTCTTAGCTCACTTTCTGCGGGACATCCCCGAGGAGAAGCCACATGGACCTGCCCTGATGCAGCCCTGGGTGCTGCAGAAGCCATGTGGAGACCCCTGACTGTGCTGAGATGCTGACATTGCCACTGGATTCAAAGACTACCCATTGGCCTGGGATCCTCCTGTGATTGTGTGTGTGTGTGTGTGTGTGTGTGTGTTGTGAGATTGAGGAGGACTTTGTAGATCAGTGACAGACACGTGGGCTAAGTCGGACTCATGGACTTGGACTGGACTGGGTTGGGGTGCTTTCTGAATGCCCACTTACCCTATACGTAAACCCTTCTCTTAGACATCTATGAGTTTCTGTGGATTTGTTCTCTAGTCTATCCAGACGGACTCAGCCTGAGGTCTTTCTCCAGGGACGGTCTCTCCTGAGAGCGTGTTCAGAGCCAGACAGACAAAGGAAGCCTCGTGCCACACTGGCCTCTGAAAAGCACTCAGGCCTTACTTGTTCCAACAGAGATCGATCAGTGGTCAGCACCACCAGCCAAATTACACAGGAGAGACCTTGGGAAAGGTCCAATCCTTGGGAAAATAGGAAGGCAGCGAGAAAGAGGAAGGCCATGGGTTCAAACCCTCCAGCTGCTCTTTGGGAACAAGATGAGGCCATCTCTGCTCCTGCATAGATGTACAGCCTCGGCTGTCTGAAGAAACAGTTCTAATCTGTCTTGTAGGGTTTCTGTGGGTCACCTGACATCTTAAAGAGCCCCGTTGCGATGTGGGGTACGTACTGGGCTGCTAACTGTAATATGGGGGCCCTCACACACAAGCCACTCCCCTGCAGAATGCCGAGGCTGCCAGCTCCTGTAACGATTTTGTGTCAGAGCCCTACACAGAGCTGCCAGACGCTGGAAACCAATGAGATGGCGGTGGGGCCGGGGCTGCGATTTTAAGGAGTCTCGGTGACACAGTGGTTACGTCCTCAGCTGCTGACCACGATGTCTGAACCCACCACCCACTCAGAGGGACCTCGGGAGAAAGGCCTGGTGACTGACTTCCCGCAAGTCAGTTCCTGAAAGCCCTCTTGATCCAGGAGTTGAAAGAGCTAGCCTGCTGTCTACCTGAGAAATCAACCACAGCTGAAGGTGTGGTTCGTGGCAAATCCAGAATGGAACAGCCCCCTCCCTCGCAGCAACCACTCCCCTTAAGCTCAGCCAGCAGGAATGTTCTAACTGGGCAAGGCGGACGCAGGGCCATTAAGGTAAGTGGCCCGGCGGGAAGCAGTTCTCATCCCACGCCTCAGGAGTGGAGATCCCGTAAAGCCAGGGCAGGAAGCACCCCCAATCTCGACTAGGGCAAATACAGCTTCATGGTGATCTAATGCCCCTGGGGAAGTGCGGGCCTAATTGCCTGATGGTTGTTGAAAAACCTGCCTTTCTAGGAGTAGCAACTGCCTGGGGCATAGTAAAAACCTGCTGACCGCTTCCTGCGATCATGATAAAAAACCAACAAAAAAACCCTTGCTTCTGGCACTTAATCTAAGACACACAACTTGGGTGACTTTCACTGGACTGCTGAAGCCCTCTGGTGGTAGCAAGCTCCTGCTTCTCAAATCAACCTGGTCTAGGTATTTAGCCGAAACCGAGAGGGGCGTTCTCTGTCCTAGTTTTCCCAGAGCGCCTGGTAAAGTGGGGCACCGTTGACGGGGTGGGGGTAGGGGTGTAGAGGGGGTATATTCCCTTCCCATTCTCCCGCCGTTCCCTAGGTAGTCTTGTGTTCTTTCCAAAAAACGGGGCTTTTTGGTGGTGGTGGGGGGGGGCATCACTGCCTCTGGGAGTGGGAGTGGGAGGCCCAGCCTTGCTCCTGGAGAGCTGCGGCTGGATTTGAACCGCCAACCCAGTGGGCCGCAGTCCCGCACTCAACCACAACGCCACCGGGGCTCAGCCCCAAATCGGGACTTTTTAAAAATGCTTCGGGTTGCGGGAAAAATTGAGTGGAAATCGGAACTCTCCCGCCAAAAGCGGGACGTCTGGTCTCTTTACGGCCTGGTGGCTCCGAGCGACCCCAACTCGTGAATAAAAACAGCCGTGGGGCCCAGCGCTTC